>JZKD02S1756884.1:450742-497650 GCA_000966675.3 Picea glauca
ATGTGTAATGGTTATGTATGTGTTGCTTAAATTCTTTTCTTATGTTAAAATGCTAGATCTGATTCATAGTGCTAAGTGTTAAGTGCTTAAGGTGCATAATATTTTGTTGTTACTTTTCTAGATCTATCTTCGATTATGTTCTGCGATGTTAACTTCGCTATATATATATTTGATTATGTTCACTTCCTAAGCATTCACATAATATTTTGCGAAGTGTTATTATCACAGATCTGTGTCCCAGCTTGGTTACAGACACTTGCATCCTGTAACCCCCCCTTATTCTACCTCGGGTGAGACTTTTCTTGCTTCGTAGGTGTTTCTGAAAGGGCCGGTAGTTGGGGTTTTGTTGGTGTGTTGTTAAGCGTTGAAACCTAGTTTTTCCCCTGTGCCAACAAATGGTTCCATTGACAAGACCTGGAACTGTGATTGCTGGGAACTGAAGTAAAGAAAAAGAGAATCTATGTGCATAGATCTGCTGCTGAAGTGCATAGTACTCTACTTGAATTGACTTGCATAGATTTGTGCTAATAAAGTAAGTTGATCTAAATAAAAGAGGTAAGATCCTAAAGAAGCAAGCTTTGTGCTTTGGCAAGAGAAAGATAAGTGCAATTTTTTTTTTTGAAAGCATGAATTTAAGTATGTTTAATAGATTTTGTCCTAGTTTGAAAGCTATGGAGTAGTTGAATTAAAGAGTTGATTTGAGTAAATTTAATGGAAATGAAGAAAGATATGTTATTCCTATGCATAGAAAACATTTTTGGACTAATAAGTGGATGCAGGAACCTAAAAAGAATTTTTGCAGATTGCAGATCTAGCACTATGATCCTAGGGGAAGTGCACAGTACATAAAAGGTTGTGGAACATTTAAAAGGAAAAGAGGATTGAAATTGTGTTATAATTGCAAAAGGGCAAGACATATTGCTAAGGAATGTCCCGAGGTAGGCCCTATTTGTCTTTGTTGTAAGGTTGTTGTTCATGAGGTTGAGGATTGTCCAAGGATTATTGCTAAAGTTGAAGGAATGAACATGAGACAAGAAAACTATGAAGAAAGTCAAGAGGCTAAGAGCATGATAGAAAGTCACAAAGAGAAAGGATCAGAGGAAGTTCAGACTATGATATTATAGTTGAAAGAAACAATGGATGTTCATAAAGATGTCAGTTTACCAGGAATCCTGAAAGCAAAACAATGCATAAGTGAAAGATTAGAAGACTTTGACATAGACTGTGTCTTGGATGAAGAAACACAAGTGAATACTATGAAAGAATAAACTTGGAAAATTTTGGGAAAACCTACTGTGGTACCTTCGTTAGGAAGGATAGGCTTGTTTAAGGGAAATATGTTTACCTTATGTGAAAGAGTTACTAATGTACCTATTATTGTTTATGGAACATCGACTGAAGAATAATTTGAAGTCATTCGATTTGTTGGGGACAATGCCCCTTTCCCACTATTGTTAGGTAAGACTTGGATTGAGAAATATCAGATTAGAAGGAAAGGAGAGGAAGAAGCTAAAGAAAAGAAAAATAAATAATTAATGGATTTCATAGCTATGAAAATAAACCGACTAATAGAAGAACGAGAGGATAAGTCGAAGCAACAAAGAAAAGTAACAACGCAGGAGGGACAGAAAGCAAGAGAATTAGCTATCAAGGTTGAAAGAATGAAAGAAGGCTTGAAGGACCTATATATTCAAGAGATAAGCATGCACACTTAGGAAATGTTAAGAAAAACTTCAAAATCTTTGAGGGCACCTCAATAGTGCAAAGCCACTATGCTAGGGGAAGATAAGAATAAAAATGAAAAGAGGATTCCAGAAATAGTTAGAGAGACTCGGATAATAGGAAGGAAGGAAAGGAAGCTCAATAAAAATAAAGATAAGTTGGAAAATCTATAAGAAGCTACAGAAACCAGATGGAAGACTTCGCAGATTGGAACCTCGCAGGAGGTAGGTTCGCAGGATTTGAATCTCACTGGAACAATAGGACTGTGCAGAATTGGAATTCACCTCGGCGAAGATATATGATCGTTGGAGGCACCCCAGTCATTAGAATGAAGCTCCAGAACAATTACAAAACAAATTTATGGGCTTATGGACTACTTTTGGACATTGGTACTGTGCCATAACGGATATATTTACATTGATGGAAGCATTCCCTGGCCGTTGGAAGATACGTCGTGATACCCTGTTTATTTAACTCGTCAGTCATTGCACTGGGACCACTTTTTGCTACCCGTGCTTGAACGACCTAAAGCAGTGAATTGTCCAAGTGTCAATCTGTGTTGCCTGTCGCTATTTATAACTAGACCCCGCGTGTCCGTTTGTCTACTTCGTCTATCCGTTTGTCTACCCCACCTATTTTTTAAAAGCTAGAATGTTGGGTGAGCCTAGTGAATTGGAGAAGTCTGTTGAGGAAGTATTGAAGAAGCTAATGGCTGACAGATTGATATCTGAAGGTATCTAGGCGTCGTCGACTAGGGGACTGCAAGCTTCCCCTTCAACTAGACGTCATTTAGGCTATGTCAACCCTGTAACTGAGTAGTGAAGTAAGCACCGTGGTGATCTGGCTAATGCGAAGCAGATCCCATCGATCCTCCTTGAATATATTTCACCTTTGGATGGCATTGTTAACCGCGACAGTATCCCTCGAGACTTTGAGTACTATGTTTTTACTGCATACATTCTAAAGGGAATTCACATAGTCAAGAGTTAGTTAGGGAAGATCCCTCTATTGAAGAACAACGAATTCAACTTAGGAGACCCAAAGAACTATACCATTTTATCTCCCCACCGCTACTTAACGAAGACAACCGGGAAGAAACCTCACCTCGTCTCACAACCATGGATTAAGGGGTTGGTGTAGTCCACTATGTTGAATGTATTGAATATCCCTCATTTTGGCCACCACGAGGAGGTTAACACTTGCGTTAAACTCCTCCTGTCATGGTATCATGGAAGATATTGGTGGTTTGATAGAAGGATTACTGTGGATTTGATGTTGATCCACCAGATCACAGTTTTAAGTGTGAAGGGTCTTGACCCTCAACATTTTAATCCAGGGAAGGCCTCAAATTGTTCCCTGGCATAGTGCATCACGAAAGCTTATGGAGAGGTAGAAAAAGTAAAGCGAGGTTACAATTTATCCTCTATACAAGATGACACAGTGCGCCATGCTTTCCAACTCCTATCTGGAAAGCTCATGAGGAAGAACCACCCCACACAGGTCACTGGGTTTGTGGTGGACCTCATAGGAAAGTGTCTGGAGGGCATGCAGATGAACTGGGAAAACTACCTCGTCAATGAGCTAGAGAAGGATTGTCGCGAAGCCCAGGACGTGGGATATGAATTCTATTACACTTGGTTGATCATTTTGATCTCATTTATTTCTTGGAAAATTACTGAAGGAGCCACTTTTCCATAAATCGAACCCTCAGAGCCATTGGCCACTCAGTTTTCCACCCTATGGTACACCAATGACATGATGAAGTAGTGGTAGTCCAATGCCTTGTTTCATGGATATTACCAGCAATTAAAGTTCTCTATTGAATCATTCTCGTGAATGATGTCGCACACCCTGCACTAGTACTAGCCCATAACAAAGTTCTACGTTGATCCCCACTTCATCTATATCACCGCGTGAAGAGATGAGAACCAGGAATAATTGTAGTCATACTACAAGCTGACGAATGATGATATGGAGCAGATTACAAAGGAGTGGCCAGAGGAATTTCTTGTACATGTCGTCAATGCAGAATTATTAGAAATTGACACCATAGGAAGACCCATAGTTACATGAGTTGAACATGTCGGATAGTATAGTGGGATGAAGAAGCAGAAAAAGATGATCAAAGTCTAGGACATAGAGAGTGATAAAGAGGATAATGCTTCGGAAGATAAAGGATCCGACTTGCCAAGATGAGGAGAAGATGAAGGAGAAGGATAGGGAGGAGGATATGAAAGATAAGAAGATCAAGGAGGAGGCAAAGCTACACCATCGGAAGATCCCCCTACTGGGACAATGACACCACAAAAGAGGAAGGTTTCTCCAAAGAAACCTTCAGCAAGGAAGAAGACGCGTGCCAATAATCCACAGTTGGAGGCCACTCTCAAAGAGAATGACATCAGTCTACTCCGCAGTGCTATGGAGGACGCTTCTAAAGAAATCTTGCATAGATATGGAGAGAAGCAGGAGGAGTTACATGGAAGGATGGAGAGAGAATTGAAGGAAGTGCAACAATCTATCTGCTTCGTCTGCACAGTACCTATTGTGCCTTCCGCACCTTCCTCATCATAGATTGTAGTACTGGGGGATGAACCAACCCAATTGAGAAGGATTGTGGATGAAATAGAAACCCGATTCCAGAGAGCGTAGGAAGAGAATGAGAAGGCTACAAAAGCCTTGAAAAAGGAGAAATAAAAAGTACTAATACAATTACGAGAAACACAGGACAATGTAGTTGCCCATGAAAGCGATAAAGTAGAGTAGCAGGCGAATCTTCAGGAGGAAAAATCCCAACTAAAAAGGGAAAAAGAGAAACTGCTCGTAGAGTAGGCCATGGTCAAATAAGTAGTAAGTAAAGCATGTCTCTCTCTACCAGCCTTGGTACAGGAGGAGAAATATTTGGTCGAAGCTCAAGTAGTGAAGCTCGCAAAGATCATCCAACAAATTCAGGTTAGAATAACAAAATTGGAAGCTCAAACAGTACCGATCACCCTGCAGGAGGTGTGTGACCAGAGGGAGGAGACCACCAAAAACACAGTATCAAGAAGAAGAGCCCTCGCCTCAGAATGAAAATAGTTAAGTGATAAAATTTTCTAGACATATGAATGCCTCATTGAGGATCCATAGCTAAGGAGGCTAGAAGCATAGTTATAGGAGGTGCAACAGAAATAATTTTCATTGCGGGCACAGATGAAGTTTCTCATCATAGTGGAAAGAATGAATAGATCCTAGGAGCAACACACAGTACAATAGTAGATCACTTCCCTCGAGGGTAAGGTAATGGAAGCAATGCAAAAGCTACAACCTGTGCAAGATGAAGCTTACAAGGTGTTTGAGGAGATTGATGGAAAGGGCTTACAACAAGATCAAGTCATCACAATAGTAGAACAATTTCTAGAAGGGCCTGTTACAGAGCAGATAATCCAGGAGCTCACTGAGAAGGAGGCTCAGGTGAGGAAGCAAGTCGAGGTAGCTCGAGTTAAGCTCGAGGATTTCAAAGTAGCATTTTCCGCACTTGAGTGACTTGGGATGAGTCATAGGTGAGTGTTGGGGGCATGTTTTCGCTCGACCAAGTTTTGGGGAATCTTTGGTCAGTTTTGGCCCAATTTTGGACTTCGACACATTAGTCGAAGAAGGAGCACCTAGGAAAATCTAAGATTGTGGATCTCACCAATTTTCAGGGCTATGTGGACCTAGTGAAGGGTCCTCTAAGGTTTTGTAATGGGTCTTAGGGGATGTCAGCCCATGGGGTTTTCCCATGTTTAGGCCTTATTGTAAGGGTTTGTAAGATTTAAATAAAGAAGAACATATTGTAAAAGTAGATATTGAAGTGAATGTACTTCTTTGTGAACATAGTTTCTCTGTGAAAAGGCATGTATGTGTGTGACTATGATTTTGTAGAAGGTGTAAATGTTGTGATTTGGCTATGTGCATTTGACCTAGTTTTGGGAGGAGGATCTGGTGCTCAGTGTGCATATCTCATGTCTGGTGTGAAAATTGACTATGTGTCTTAGTGCACAGGAGAGAATGAATGTAATATTTGGAGAATAATAAAGAGGTGAAGCAGTTTGTGGACTTATCCCCACCCTGGGGTGAACCACTTATATCTGGAGTCTCATGGTTTTATTTATGCAATGTTATCTCTGTTATGTTTTTCTTAGTGCTTAGATTAGAATGTTTAATGGTTATGTATGTGTTTCTTAAATTCTTTGCTTATGTTAAAATGCTATATTTGATTCACAGTGCTAAGTGCTAAGTGCTTAAGGTGCATAATATTTTGTTGTTACTTTGCTAGATCTATCTTTGATTATGTTCTATGATATTAATGAGGTTAATAAACTAATGCATGTTACTTCCTAATCATTAAAAAAATATTTTGTGAAGTGTTATTATCACATATTTTTGTCCCATCTTGGTTACAAACACCTGCATCCTGTAACCCCCCTTCTTCTACCTCGGGTGAGACTTCATCTACTTCACAGGTGTTTTCGAAAGGGCCAGTAGTTGGGGTTTTTTTGGTGCACTATTAAGCGTTGAACCTTGGGTCTTCCCCTATTCCAACAGTATCCCTCCTCATAGAATAACATGATCAAGATAAGTTCACTAAAGAAGAGGTTTCAGTACCAGAGGGAGATGAGGCTAAAGAAAAGAAAAAGAATGATATGGTAAAATCAAAGAGGATTATTGCAGACTCCATTAAGGACCATCTTACTCATCACATATCATCATTATCCACTCCAAAATAAATCATGGATGTCTTAACCCAACTGCTTGAAGGAAACAACATCAACCGAAGAATGACCTTGAGAACTCAGTTAAAGTATGTGAGGATGCATAATTCAGAAAACCAACCACTCTTACTTCTCAAGAGTGAACCATATCAAGGAGAAGATAGAATAAATTGGCGATACAGTGAATGGATAATAAATGGTGATGACCACCTTGAATGGCCTCTCAAGGTCATACAATGCATTTATTCAAGGGATATTCTCAAGAAGGAACCTACGCAAGTTCAGTAGACTATGAGAACATTACAACCAAGAAGAAGCAATGATGAAAGAAAGAGAATAGAAGATGATAGATGATGATCAAGCCCTAGCTTCCCACACTAGTAAAGGAAAGAGAAATAAAGAACCCTCCTCGCCCAAGAATTTTTAAGAAGGGCAAAAGAATCAACCCAAATATCATATGTTTTTGTTGTCATAAAATGGGACACATTGATAGGAATTGTTCCCTCATTCAGAGACCAAGGGAAAAAAAAGGAGGTAAAAGGCATCATGTTCATACAATTGAAGATGATGAGCCACCCAAGAAGGTTGCAAAGGATGATGAATCAAGTGATGAGGAGTATGTTCTTATCTCATCCCTTATAGGAATTGTCACTCATGGAAGTGACATTTAGCTAGTGAACAGTGGTGCTTCCAAGAACATGACAAGTTATAAATACTCCTTGTATAACCTTACTCATAAGGATTCACTACACAAGGTGAAACTGGGAGATGACTATCAATATCCAATCAAAGTAGTAGGAGAATCCTCCTACAAGTTAGACTCAAGAAAGCCAATGAAGATGAAGGAAGTTATCTATGTTTCTAGGTTGAAGAAGAACCTTCTCTCGATTTAAGCATTGGATGAGAAGGGTTACAGAGTTTCGTTTGTTGATGGAAAAAATCTTATGTTGCCTAGAGGGAAGAATTTTGATGATGTTGTCATGATTGGAGTTCGAGAGGGAGGAATCTACAAATTGAAAGGGTGATCAGATTAGACATTAATTCACACCACTATGAATCCTAGTGAATTATGGAATATGATATTTTCTCACCTACATTACAAAGCCCTACTGAGTGTGAGAAAGATGGTGATGGGACTACCAAAGATCCAAGAAAAAATAGATGACTTGTGCAAAGGTTGCACACAAGGCAAGAACGTGAAGAACTCATTTCCCAACATCAATAGTAGAGCCAAAAGAGTATTGGACATCATACACTTATAAGTGTGTTGACCAATGTCAACAAATTCACTAAGAGGGTATGTATATTATGTGTATTTTATTGATTATTACTCGTGTAAAACTCAAATCTATTTTTTGAAGGAAAAGAATGAAGTGTTTGGAAAATTCAAATAATTTAAGGCACTCGTAGAAAACCTGATGGAGTGGATGATAATGAACTTATGATAAGATAATGGAGGATAATTCACTTCATAGGAGTTCAAAGAATATTGCAAGAAAGTTGGGATTAAGAGGGATATTTCTACTCCCTACAATCGTCAACATAATGGAGTAGCATAAAGGAAGAATCAGACAGTCATGGAAACAATGAAGGATATGATCAAAAATCAAGATCTACCTATGCATCTTTAGGTAGAAGTAGAAAATATTGTTGTGTATGTGCAAAACATAAGTCCCCACAAAGTACTCGAAAACAAGACACCAAAGGAGATTATTTTAGGAGAGAAGCTAGAAGTCATCCATCTAAGGATATTTGGATGCCCCATATTTGTGCATGTCCCCAAGGAAAAAAGTACAAATTTGTATCCATCTGGAAAGAATGGAATATTTTTTGGTTACAATGATACATCAAAGGAATAAAGGATATATATTCTTGTTCACCCAAAAGTTGAGATTAGTCAATATGTCACCTTCGATGAGAGTGAAACTTTCAACAAATCAAAATAGAACTACTAAAAAGAGGTTCATGAGGAGGAGAATGAAGTTACTAGAGTTACAGAGGCATAAGCAGTTGAACCAGAGGAAGTTAATCATGAGGATAATGACATGGTAGAACTTGAGAGGCCAAAAAAGATGCTTTATTGCAAGAGAAGACCAAATTGGGCACATGAGCTCATCATATATGTAGAAATATATGGTTCCCCAAAAAATTATCTCAGGGAAAGTAAGAAGTGAAAACCGTATTCCATCTATGTGGCATGTTTGTGTGATATCATGGATGCAAAACCATCCATTGCAGAAAACAGGGTATGGAAGGATTCCATGGGGGAGGAATATCAATCCATAGTAAATAATGATGTTTGGGATGTGGTCCCCATACCGAAGGGGAAATGAGTAGTAAGTTCAAAATCAATCTACAAGATGAAACATGCATTTGATGGAAGTATTAAAAAGTATAAGGCTAGATTTGTGGCTAGAGGATTCTCTCAAAAGGAGGTCATTGACTATGAGGAGACATTTTCTCCCGTGGAGAGGTATAACTCTACGAGGACTATACTTTCATTGGCCACAGTAATGAAATGGAAGGTGCGTCAGATGGATGCGAAGACATCCTTCTTGAATGGTGAAATAAAAGAGGAAGTATATGTGGAGAAACCACAAGGGTTTGAGGTACATGACAGGGAGACACATGTGTGCAGATTGAAGAAGGATTTATATGGATTGAAGCAGGCACCCATAGCATGGTATGGCAGGATTGATAATTTTCTGATGAACTTAAGATTTACAAAGAGAAGTGTAGATACTAAACTTTACTTTAAAGTTGTGGATGATGGTCTGGTAATACTACTTCTATATGTGGATGACCTATTTCTAACAGGTGTGGAAAATATCATCTCAGAGTGTAAAAGAAAACTGGTTGTTGAGTTTGAGATGAAAGATCTCGGGATGATGCATTACTTTTTGGGTCTCAAGGTATGGTAGAGACAAGATGAGATCTTTCTTAATCAAGGGAAGTATGCAGTGGAAATCCTGAGGAGGTTCGGGATGTTGGATTGCAAGGAAATGGCTACACCTATGGTATAAAATATGAATTTGATGCAGGATACGACTTTATGGAATATGGATGTTACTTTATATAGGAATATGGTGGGTTCGTTGATGTACTTGATGAACATGAGACCAGATATATGTTTTGTTGTAAAAACCTTGAGTCAGTATATGGAGCAACCCAGGAAAGTTCATTTGGTCGCAACAAAACATGTGATGAGGTACCTTAAGGGTACATTGGATTATGGTCTCAGGTATGTGAAAGACCATGATTTTGGGTTATATAGATATTCAAATTCAGATTGGATCGATAGTATTCTTGATCAGAAGAGTATTTTGACATATTTCTTCAATCTAGGCTCTAGTATGGTTTCGTGGAGCAACAAGAAACAATCGTGTGTAACACTCAGTATGACTAAGGATGAATATGTGGAAACATGTGCATTTTGTAGAGAAGCAATGTGGCTTCAGAAGTTTTTTTATGGTTTATTTGTTCTCAAACTGGAGGTGACCTGCATTTGGTGTGACAACCAGAGTTGCATGAATTTTTCAGAGAATCTGGTGTTCCATGACAGGTCGAAGCACATAGAGATCAAATATCACTATATCATGGATATGGTGTATAGGGGAGTATTTAGGCTCTAGTACGTGACTACTGAGGAGCAAGTTTTAGATGTCTTGACCAATTCCTTGATGAGGATGAAGTTAGAGAACTTTAGGGACAAGCTTGGCATGGTCCCTCTTCATAGGGAGTGATGAGGTATAGATGAATTGTAGGGTAGTGTATGTCCTGGGGACATGTTGTAGCTATTTGAGAGCTACCCACAAGCCTTGGATGCATTGGCTATGAAGTCGCATGGGTGCACATGATGAGGTACAGATGCATTACGGGGTAATGGATGTCATGGTGACATATTGAATCTATTTGAGAGATACCCACAGGCCTTGGATGCATTTTCTGTTAACTCATGGTGTACTATGGATATCCGATGATGTGTATATTCATATGTTCAACAGTCAATGGTCATGAGCTCATGTGGAAAAAAATAATACCTTCCTAGTTAAGAGGGAGTGTTGATATTTTGATGCAACTACATAAGGTATTATTTTGTATTTTTATTGGTCAAACCTCGAGAAGGTTATTTTAATATTATTGTATGAATTGACTCAAAAGAAATTATTATTTTATTGATATTCTTATTGTAAAAGTCAAAACATCCCCTCTTAGGGTTGCATCTTTTTTGGAGTCAATTATGTGTATAAATAGAGGTAGATATCCTTTCATTTATACACACACAAAAATCAACTTATCTTGTGTATTTGGAGTATATCAAGGAAGCTCTAGCGCAGGAGGTATTGGTTTCCTGGTCTTTGGTACCTTGGTCTTGGTCTATTTGTTGAGAGCTATAACATGACATTGTACTGTTTGAAGAAATATATACTGAGGAATTGGTTGTTGGGTTTTCTACCTGTTGGTTTCTTTTCTGATTTATACCTTTAACATGATTGACCCAAGTTAAGGTCTACTGGGGGTCCAATAAAGACTCGAAAACTACCGACCCTCCTGGTAAACCAAAAGGCAATGCAGTTCACAAAGTGCACTGCGCAGTCTCACCCGAGATAGTTCTATGGGTGGCTACAACGCTTAGGTGCTTACAATATGGGAATGAGTGGGGATTCGGGATTGTACTATGTGATCTTCAATCAATTACTATATCATTCATTTATCTTAGTTATTCTTCCTTTCTTTATTCATGCATGTAAATCATTAGATATAACTAGTTCATCAAAACATTTATCTATGATTTAACCATTGACAAAAAAGATGATGTAGGAGCATCGTAAGCAAGCCAACAAATAAATCACAAAAGGCATAAGATAGCTATAAATGCACCAGTGCACCTTTTGAAAAGTATTTTTGAATTTGAATGATAGAAGCATTAATGTAATAACTAGGGGGATGTATTTGGATTTATGTTTTGGAGATTGTAAACATATCATGAGCATTGCTCTCATATGTCGGATAAGGAGGCATTTATTTGTATTGAATGTAAAGTAGATATTTTGTTATTCTAATTAGATAGCTAGAGTTGTAGGAGGGAAGACTGGTAAAGAACACCCTCGCTTGTATTTTTGATATCATTCTGAATAATAGGAATAAGAACAAGAGAGTAGAGAAGGAAATCCTGAGATGGTAAATTGTAAGAGCAGATAGCTTTCATAACTTATGTACATAAACCTTTGGATTAATATAAGGAAGCTTTGATCCAAGTTTTATGTGTCATAATGAATACTATTTGTATCTTTTGAATGGTATGTTACAGTTAATTTACATTTCTCTGTCATGCATTTGTTTCAATGTTGTGTGCATGTTCATGGTTCTATGATGATTGTATGAAGTTCGTGAGAGAAAAAGTATGAGTTTCAATTGATTCTTTTCCTAAGAACTCCTACAAAGAGTGCAGTGCAGGGTCTGCATAGAGTGCGTCGACAGGGTTCTGAGTTTTACCTCAGAAATATCAGGAGAGAGAACATTGTTCTTATACCAGCAGAAGTGTGAACAAGGCACAAATTCATGCAAGGAGTGCGCAAGTTGAGGGAGGAATAAAAATTCTTCAATCCCACAAAGTGGTTGGAGAAACACTGTTGCAAGGAGTGCACAGAGTTAACATTGTGGATAACTAGAGGTTATCACCAAGTCATGCTAAGTATGCGCATAGGGATTCTTTGAATCCAGAAGATAGTAAAGAAATATAAGATCAGGAAGGTTAGAGCCTTTGAATAGCTCAAAAGGTGGCAAATATCAAGGTCGTGTGAAGCTCTAGGTACTGACGGGTTGACGTATGGGAGAATATATGGAGAATCATTGAAACTAGAATGAACTGTGGAGAAATTCAAGGGAGAAGTCCCGATTCACTGAGAGCCATTTGATCAAGCAAATATGTGAGGGAGATAACGACGGGAGTCACCCAACGTATGAAAGCTCATGAGTGATAGAGATCGTTGATCGAGGTTGGATCTGAACCATTGGTTCATTTTGGGATTTTGTGGATCGCAAGTCAAGAGGATAAGACGTGACGTTGGTTTCCAAATCCCCGAAATGCAAAAAACAGGGGAGCCTTCAAAACTGTTAGATCCTGTGCTTTCGGGATTGTTGATTTCGGTCAGGCAAATTTCGGGTTTTGGAAACTGGGGATTCATGGAGGAAGATTTCCCCATACCCTTGATGAGAGATCACCGACATAATCATGTTCATCCATTTTCCTCGAGAGTAGGTGGTAGGATATCCGAGTGTTCGTGGAATTGGACACCGGAAGATTAACGAGGGAGAGAAAAGAGAAACCCCAAAATGTGAATCCACAAAACCATCAGAGTGTTTGAAGAGGGGGACACATAGGCTTTCGATCTAGCATGTTCATGGGTTTAAAATTTTTGGGCATCAAGGAAACGGAGGTGAAGACTTACCCAAAGTCCCGAAAGTTGAATTGTCGATTTGTAGGGAGAAATCTGTACCACCATATCTGGGTGCGTCGAGAGCCATCGATCTGGGTCAGATAGACTTCGGGGATTCGAAGTCAGGGATTTGAAAAGGAAATTGGGAGCATTGTTCACCGATTTATCGAAGTGTGAAAGACAAAACACCTAGGAGATGTGACCCAGTTCCTATTGGAAGGTCGTGTGGAGTGCATAGGGGCGAGGTATAGCCTTTTATAGGCCCTAATCACGTTTCTCAGGGTTTCAAGGGTAAAGGTGTTGATTTTCTTCACCTCAACATCCCCAAAATTGTGAAGTGCTAATAGATTTGGCACGCAGTCATATCACCGAGGTCATGTGGGAAGGAAACCTTCACACCTAGCGCCAATTTGTGTAGGCGGGGTTTTGGATAAAGGACCTATGGTCACATTTTAATAGGAGGTCTCGACATTAGACCTGAGGAACCATTTCAGTTCAGGGAAGTGAAAAATCCGAAGACCGAGAGGTCAGTGGGCCCTACCGAGGTGGGGTGTGTGTCAAGTGGTATTAGAGCCATTACAATATTTGTTTCTGTAGGTGAGAGAAGACAGTGTGATCAGAATTCTGTGTGGGACAGATTTAAACAATGCCACCAAGAAGGAGAGAAAGAGCTATGCCCAATCCATCCATCGAAAGGGATATGAGAGAGCTACAAGCTCGACTGGATGTTATGGATGCAACACAAAAATGGACAGTTGATGCTGGAGACATTAGTGAGGCTGAAATTGAAAATGAAGCCAGAGCCAGAGAAGAAGAAGTTGCAATCGAAGATGCTGCAGAGGAAAACCTATTCAGAGAAGTTGCAAGGATAGGTTCCAGAGAAAAAATGGACATTCCAATGTACGAAGGCAACTTAGACGTTGAGGAGCTTCTATATTGGTTTAGAGCTCTGAACAAATAGTTCGACTATGAGGATGTCGAAGAGGATAAGAAAGTTAAGCACGTAGTCACTAGAATGAAAGGACATGCAACACTATGATGGGATGAACGACAGGTTGACAGGCATTGCAAAGGTAAACAAAGAATCAAAAGTTGGGATAGGATGGTCTCAAAGATGAAAGCTAAGTTTATACCTAGAGATTAAAAAATCAATATGTTTCAAAGAATGCATAATTTGAGACAGAAAGGGATGACAGTGAAGGAATACATTGGAGAGTTCTACAGGATAAACGTTAGAGTTGGTCATCGTGAGAGTGATGATGAAAAGGTCGCCAAATACATGAATGGTCTGAGATATGACATTCAGGATGAGATGAGCATGGTAACAATCAGGAATGTAGAGGAGACTTATCAGATTTCTTTGAAGGTAGAAGAAAATTTGACTCGTAAGAAAGGTCAGAGAGGCCGAGGTAGAACTTAGAGCAGAGGCAAAGTGGTTGTCTAGGACAGGACACAGAAACCCAAGGATGAAGGAAAGAAAACCCATACTCAACCAGAAAGGGGAGGAAGTTCCCAAGGAAGGAAATACACTGATCGGGATGTGTTTCCTCAAGCAAGATGAAGAGGAAGAGGTCGAGGGAGTGAAGTAAAGTGTTTTTTCTATGGAAAGATAGGAAATACATCTTGGAAATGCCTATATAGAAAGAGAGATGGAGGTGAAGCTCACATTTCAAAAGCGCAAGGGAGAAATGTTGAGGCAGAAGATGCAGAAGGTGGAAGATCCTTAATGATGGGAAAGATTCTTTTAAATCTAGAGAAAGAGGTGGATAATCCAGTCTAGAGGAACAATTTGTTTAGAACTTCTTGCAATACCAAGGATAGGGTATGCAAGGTAATAGTGGGTAGTGGAAGCATGGATAATCTAGTATCCACAGAGATGGTGGAGAAGCTGGAATTGGAAATAGTTGCACATCCAAGCCCATACAAAGTTTCATGGCTACAAAAAGGACATCAGGTAACTATCACTAAACAATGTTTAGTTGAATTTAAGATAGGGGGATATAAGGATGAGATTCTATGTGATGTTATTCCCATGGATGTTTGTCATCTTTTGTTGGGAAGACCATGGCATTATGAAATAAATGTTGTTCATGATGGGGGAAAGAACACATGCACCTTGGAGAAGAATAGTAGGATGCATATGTTGCTGCCAATTGAAGATAAGAAGGTGAAAACAAAGGCGAGAAATACTATACTTCTCATGAGTGGGAAGGAGATTCTTGAAGAAGTCAAGAAAGATGAAGAAATGGAGTTTTCCATGGTGAGAAAACCTAGAGTCATCTTAACCAGTACCAAGATAGATGATATACTTGGAGAAATTCAGGAACTCCTGGAGGAGTTCACTAATATAGTGGTGGACAAATTACCCTATTCGTTGTCACCCATCAGGAGCATAAGTCATCACATTGACCTTATACCTGGGGTGAGTTTACCAAACAAAGCAGTGTACAGATTTACGCCATGAGAGAATGAAGAATTCAGAAGACAAGTCCAATATTTGATGGACAAAGGGTTGGTTAGAGAAAGCTCGAGTCCATGCATTGTACCTATAGTGCTAAGTCCAAAGAAGGATGGTGGCTAGAGAATGTGTACAGACTCAAGGGCCATAAACAAAATCACCATCAGGTATAGATTTCCTTTACCCAGGATGGATGACTTGATGGATTGCTTGAGTGGAGCAATTTTTTTTTCAAAAATTGATTTGAAGAGTGGATTTCACCAAATTAGAATGAGGGAAGGTGATGAGTGGAAGACAACGTTCAAGATGAATGAAGGCCCATATGAATGGCTTGTCATGCCATTTGTCTTGATGAATGGACCCAATACTTTTATGAGGTTGATGAATGAAGTCTTAAGATATTTCATTGGTAAGTTTGTAATCGTGTATATTGATGATATACTAATCTTCAGTAAGATTGAGGAAGAACATATGAAGCATTTAATTGTAGTAATGAGGAGTTTGCAGCAAGAGAAGTTGCTGATAAATTTGAACAAATTGTCTTTCATGAAGATGAAACTCATTTATTTGGGATTCGTAATCTCTGCGAATGAGTTAAAAATGGATCCCAAAAAAGTAAGACCGATCAAAGATTGATCATCACCGAAGAGTATCTTTGAAGTCAGAAGCTTCCATGGACATGCAAGTTTTTACAAGAAGTTCATTAGAAATTTCAACGGGATATGTGCACCAATGATGGACATAGTCAAGAAAAGACACAAATCTTTTCATTGGACAAAAGAAGCAGAGAAAAGGTTCTAGTTGCTGAAAATTAAGATAACTAAACAACCAGTTCTGGTTCTACCAGATTTCAGCAAAACATTTCAAGTTAAGTGTGACAAAAGTGCATTTGTGATTGGGTTAGTTTTGAGTCAAGACAATAGACCCATTGCATACCTCAGTGAGAAGTTGAAAAAAACAAAAATTAAATACTCCACGTATGATAAGGAATTTTATGCAATCATACAAGCGTTGAGGAAATGGAGGCATTACTTGGTGCCAAAGGAGTTTGTCTTGTATAGTGATAACCATGCTTTGAAATTCATAACTCGACAAGAGAAACTAAAACTGAAGCACACAAAATGGGTTGAATATATGCCTAATTTTACTTTTTTTATAAAGCACATTTCTAGAACTGCTAACAAAGTTGTTGATGCCTTGAGCAGGAAATGTTTGATTCTGTAGGAATTCAGAGTGAAGACCTTAGGTTTTGACAACCTCAAGGAGATGTACAGAGATGATGCAGATTTTAAAGAAGCCTATGAAGCATGTGAGAATTTATTTCTCAGAGGTAGAATCCAATGGACTAAATACTTGATTCAAGATGGACTACTATTCAGGGGAAACCAATTGTGTATACCGAAATTCTCAATGAGAGAGAACCTCTTGAAGGAAAAACATAATGGAGGATTGGCTGGGCATTTCGGCCATGATAATACTTTTGCACAACTGAATGGATCATACTATTGGCTAGGGATGAGAATAGATGTCAAGAAAGTTGTAAACAGGTACAAGATTTGCCAGCATGCGAAAGGGAAAAGACATAATACAAGGTTGTATCAACCACTGCCAATACCAGAAAGGCCATGGGATGCGATAAGAATGGAATTTGTGTTAGGATTGTCGAGGACACAAAGAGGTTGTGATTCCATATTCATGGTAGTTGAAGGATTTTCTAAGATGTCACATTTAATACCATGTTATAAAACCAGTGACACAACACATGTTGCCAATCTGTTTTTTAAGGAGATTGTCAGACTTCATGGTTTACCCAGGAGTATTGTATCGGATAGGGATACCAAATTTGTTGGTCATTTCTGAAGGGCCCTATGGAAAAAGATGGGGACTAATTTATCTTTTATCTCATCATATCATCCTCAGATGAATGGACAGACCGAGGCAGTGAATTGAACTTTGGGAGATCTTTAAAGGAGTTTAGTGGATGAACACCACAACCAGTATGATCAGATTCTACCACAAGCCTAATTTGCATATAAAAACTCACCCAACAGGAGTACAGGATAGATCCCATTCCAGATAATGTATGGAATTCATCCAAGGAGAGTCTCTGAGTTGAAATACTTAGATCAGAATGAATTCATGAGTGCTAGCGTAGAGGATTTTGCAGCAGAAATGGAGGAGCTCCACAGTGGAATCAGAAAGCGATTGGAAAATTCCAATCAAGAATACAAGCACAAAGAAGATCAACATAGGAGATAAATTCAATTTGAAGTAGGTGATTTGGTTCTAGCACATCTTAGAAAAGAAAGGTTCCCAAGAGGAACATATAATAAACTGAATATGAAGAAAATTGGGCCATGTAAGATCTTAAGAAAATTTGAGGCCAATGCTTATGAGATAGAATTGCCAGATGATGTGGGCATCTCACCCATATTCAATGTATAAGATTTGTATCCTTACAGGGCAGTTGAAATAGAGAAATTGGAGGATCAAAAGGAAGTCCAATGGGTTAAGAAGATGCATGTAGCTGAAAATCCATAGATGGAAAATATTATTTATCAAAGGATTGGTAAGAAGGCCTGGAGGAAAACATATTTTGAATACCTGGTGAAATGGAAGGGACACCCAAATGAATATGCCAGTTGGGAATACGAAGGAGACATCCAGAAACATGGACAGATGGTGTAGGAACTCATGAACATGAGTTCATGAATTTTTTCAGCCAAGGGAGTATGATGCAGGAGCATCATAAGCAAGCCAACAAATAAAGTGCAAAGGGCAGAAGATAGCTAGAAATGCACCAGTGCACCTTTTGAAAAGTATTTTTGAATCTGAATGATAGAATCATTAATATAATAACTATAGGGATGTATTTGCGTTTATGTTTTGGATATTGTAAACGTATCATGAGAGTTTCTCTCATTTGTCGGATAAGGAGGCATTTATTTGTATTGAATGTAAAGTACATAGTTTTTAATTCTGATTAGATAGCTAGAGATGTAGGAGGGAAGACTGGTAAAGAACACCCTCGCTTGTATTTTTGATATCATTCTAAACAATATGAGTAAGAACAAGAGAGCAAAGAAGGAAATCCTGAGATGGTAAATTGTAAGGGAAGATAGATTTCAAAACTTATGTACAGAAACCTTTGGATTAATATAAGGAAGCTTTGATCCAAGTTCTATGTGCCGTGATGAATACTGTTTGTATCTTTTGAATGGTATGTTACATTTAATTTAAATTTTTGTCATGAATTTGTTTCAATGTTGTGTGCATGTTCATGGTTCTATGATGAATGTATGAAGTCTGTATGATCAGAAGTATGAGTTTCAATTGCTTCTCTTCCTAAGAACTCCTGCAAAGAGTGCAATGGAGGGTCTGCATAGAGTGCGTCGACAGGGTTTTGAGTTTTACCTCAGAAAGATCAGGAGAGAGAACGTTGTTATTATACCAACATAAGTGTGAATGAGGCACAGAGTCATGCAAGGAGTGTGCAGGCTGAGGGAGGAATCAAAATTCTTCAATCCCACATAGTGGTTGGAGAAATATTGTTGCAAGGAGTGCATAGAGTTAACATCGTGGATAACTGGAGGTTATCGTTGAGTCATGCTAAGTATGTGCATAGGGATTCTTTGAATCTAGAAGCCAGTAAATAAATCTAATATTGGGAATTTTAGAGCCTTTGAATAGCTCAAAGGGAGGCGAATATAAAATTCATGCGAAGCTCTAAGTACAGACGGGTTGGCGTCTGGGAGAATGTCTAGAGGATCATTGAAACTTGAATGAATGATGGATAACTTCGAGGGAGAATTCATGATTCACCGAGAGCCATCTAATCAAGCAAAGCATTGAGGGAGATAACGGTGGGAGTCACCCAATGTATGAAAGATCAGGAGTGATAGTGACCGTTGATCGAGGTTAGATCTGAACCGTTGGTTAATTTCGATATTTCAAGGATCACAAGTTGAGAGGAAAGGAAGTGATGTTGGTTTCCAAATCCTCGAAACGCGAAAAACCAGGGAGCCTTCAGGACCGTTAGATCCCATGATTTGGAGACCATTGATTTCGGCCAGACATATTTTGGGTTTCGGAAACCGAGGATTCATGGAGGAATATTTCCAAAGACCCTTGACAAGAGATCACCAAGATAATCGTGGCCATCCATTTTCCTCAAGAGAAGGTGGCAGGAGATCTGAGTGTTCATGGAATTGGACACCGAAAGATTCATGAGGGGGAGAAGAGAGAAACCTAGAAACGTGAATCCATGAAACCATCAGATTCATTGAAGAGGGGGACATGTGGGTCGTCGATCCAGTGTTGTCATGGGTTCAGAGTTTTCAGCATCGGGGAAACAAAGGTGAAGACTTCCCCAAAGTACCTAAAGGAGAATCATTGATTTGCAGGGAGAGATCTGTACCATCAGATCTGGGTGTGTCGAGAGCCGTCGATCTGGGTTAGATAGACTTTGGGGATTCGAAGTCAGGGATTTGTAAAGGAAATCGAGAGCCCTGTTCATCGATTTCCTGAAGTGCGAAAGATGAAACACCTGGGAGCTAGGACCCAGTTCCTATTGGAAGGTCATGTGGAGTGCATAGGGGCGAGGGCTAGCCTTTGCTAGGACCTAATCAGGTTTTAGCATTTCAAGGGTAGAGGTGTTGAGTCACTTCACCTCAATATCCATGAAATTAAAAAGTGATGATAGATTTGGCATGCAGTCATATCACCGTGGTCATGTGGGAAGGAAACCTTCATGCCTAGCGCCAATTTGTGCAGGCAGGGTTTTGGATAAAGGAACTATGGTCACATTTTAATAGGAGGTCTCGACAGTAGACCTGAAGAACTGTTTTGGTTCAGGGAAGCGAAAGATCTCAAGACCAGGAAGTCAGCGGGCCCTACTGAGGTGGGGTCTACGTCAAAAGACATAAACAATAAGAATTCCACATAACACATCATTTACCATGGTTCATCCCCTCCTGGTATACATCCACAAAGATTTTGCTCTTAATATCTTTTATTATGGTTCTGTCAGATATGGCACTATGCACACTACAACTTTACTCATATATTCACAAAATAGCCTCCACGACCTTTATGAGGTTGACTAGATCGCACCAGGCTCCTCAACCTGCAAGCTAACTGTCAAGGTCTAATCACTTTTCTCTCCCACAGCTCAACAACTTACAAAAAGGGTATCGAATTATAGTTGTTTTATAGACCTGTTACTCTATATCACGCGAGTAACTCATAACAACCATAAACAAACATAACACCCCCCCTCCTAGGTGTCTATTTATATCTATTTTTGGTTCATCAGTCGTTACATTCTTTTACCAAAACCCTAACCTAGTTAAGTCTTCTTGCATGCTGGTATTGCATGTTTTTCTCCTCTGCACGTGCATTTTCATCCACTTCTTTTCCTGCCAGTTGTCTTTCTTTCCCTTCTTCTTGCATGCATGCCTCACATGCTTTTATGCCAACTGTCTTTCCTCCATGTCATGCCTTTTCCCCAAAATGGGCCTATGTCCAATAGGCCCCCAACACTAACATCGTGACTCGTCCTGAGTCACTTCCTGACTTATGCAAATGTCATTGCTTTCCTCCTTCTTCGGATACTTCCTACTGCAGTGCATCATACATTTTCGTTATCCACTGACACTACTTTTGAGCCTGACTACTCTTTTCGACCATAGAAGTGACCAAATATTCTATAATAAGAGATTGTATCATCTCTCCTCCCTAGGATCCAATCTACTCAATGCTCTTCTTAGCTGCATCTCTCTCCATGACTAGTTGCTCCTCCTTTTCTTGCAAGGGATCCAACAATGCCTGTATTGTTGTCTTCTACACTTATAGAGCTTTCTCTTCCAACTACAGGGCCTTAATATCGGTGGGCGTTGCTTTGATCTTCTCTGGTAGTGTCATTATTTTCTGTCATTGCTTCACCTCCAACATTGTTGCATGGAGTTTATTTTCCTTCTCTTGGATTTCCTGGAGGCTTCCATCATCTAGGAGGTGAGTCCAGAGATGTGTGCTCTTCTCTAACAACTCAGTGACCATCTGTATGCTTTGGTTTATGTCCTCTGCAACAATTGTTTCCTTCTTTTATTGTTGTGGTCTAACTTTTGGGGGAGTAGTGGGTGTGACACGCTCCTCCAACTCTTGAATTTCCTCCTTACATTTTTGGATAGTTTTCTCTATCCTGCGAAGTTTCTCTTCTGACGTCCCTGCCTCCTTATTTTTTCTTTTAGGAGTTTCTTGAAACAAACCATGATTCTGATTCTCCATTTCCTCCACTCTTTGTTTTTCCTGCTGTTTCTTTTGTTCTTCCAAGTTAAGGGCTCCCTTCATCAATATATTCTCTGTCTAGTCTACCTGTAGGTTTGTCACATCTGCTCTTGCTCTGGATTGAATCTCTTGCGCAATGCATAATTGAAGTTTATACAAAGGATTTGTTGGAATCTTGTCCAATGCCACATCCAATGTATCGATGTCCTTTAGAGGCTTCTGCATTATTTATTCATCAATGAACATAATCTACGACGTGATGATGAAATTGGCGCTCACCTGCATTACAAATTGCAGTGTCTCAGGTACTGACACTCCTTCCTTCGCCTGGATAGGTGTTTCTTTTAGTGCCTGTGTTGTCCCGATCCTTAATTTCTCTAGTGCAACTTTGACTTCTTGCACTTGGTCTGCAATGGAAGCCCTGTGCTTCTTCACAATATCCCACACCTCATCTAGTCTCTCCTCGACTACTGTCATCACTAACTCCACATCATCCGGGGTTAGTGATATATGGCTATGTGTCTTGTGGGCCTTTGCCTTCTTTCATCCACCAATAGTGTGCTCCCCTAGCCTCTTTTCCTAGGTGGTTGATGGCTCAAGACACACCCTAAAAATCCTTTATCGACTTTTTTACTTTTTTAGGTACCACTTGATCTTCTGCACTATCTGATTCGATTTCATTTTGATAAATGTTTTGTCTTTCATCATTTTCATGAATCTCATCATCTATTCATTTTTGCTTGAACTTGTGAAACCCCATGACTAAAAATACCTTAACACATGAATAAAGAATCGACAACCAAACACTTCATCCAATGTGCTCAGGATCGACATCAGAAGGAATTCAAAGAAGAAAAAGGAACCACTTGGAAAACCATATTCGTTGAGCACCGATCTCCATCGACATCAGAAAAAGGAAGTTTTTTTTGTGTTAAGTTTTTCACAAAAAGATATCGCCAATAGATGATTCCCCTTCAACATCGGTAAAGGAGGAGGAGAAAAGACATTAATGAAGAACTAAAAGATATCACTGATAGCCAATGCCCGACGCGATTTATCGGAATCGAGGAAAACCTAGAAGGATCACAACAAAAAATTTGACCACGATAAAATTTATCCCCGAAGCATTTTAGGCATTGATAATTTTTCAAGGGAGCTGATTGGAAAGCACTTTGATAGGTTTTTCGCCGATCCCCAATCTTGGACACTTTTTCGACATCGGTAAGATAAGTTTTTTTTTGGAATGAATAAATTAAGGAAAGTCTCAACTCTAATTAATACAAGATAATTAAGTCATTGGCCTCCAATTCCACGTGTCTTTACCAAGTAAGAGGGTCTTACAGTTTAGTTCTATCCTGAGTCATTTTTGGTTCCCTAGGTCTAAGTCACACCTCTGAGTCAGTATTTCTATGTCAGCATTGTACGGTAAGATCAATTTGCGTTAGATCATTTTGTAGGAGGATTTCAACGAAAACATTCATAGCACAACCCTGATCCCTGATCCACCTATGGAAAGAGTGACACGACGGGACATTTTAGCATTAGATATGATCGAATTTTGAGAATTTAAGGAGCTAATTAATACCTGATCCTGCATTAGTTTCTAACTCGTGTTCCAATCAACACAACCTTTTAAAATCACTGATATACCACATCACCACCTGCCCTTTTTCCATCAACCCATGATGAATTTAAGTTCTAGATATTTGGCGATAGATTTATTGAATTACCACTCATAACCCAAATTTAATGGTTCATGCGACACAATAAGATATTTCCTGTTTAAAATATCTTGTACCATTTTGAACAAATTCATTCTGCATGCAAGAGAATTCCAGAGTGTCCAAAGGAGCTAGATGATCAACTCGAAGGTTGTATCGACCCCATGATTATCAGAATAACTCAGTTTTAACAAGCTTTAGAGGTATGTATTTAAGTCTATAAATTCACTGGCTATGATTTATATGTGTTTTTCCAGTTTTTACATAGTCTCTGAAATTTTTCTTAAGTTGCAAGAAAAATGCCATCAAGAAAGGCAACCACCAGATGCTCACCAAGAGCACCAAAGATAAAATAACCAGAGATAGGTGAAGGTTCTTCCCCGGTGATCACGAGGCAATTGGAGTACATCACTAGGCTGGAGCCTATTGTCAAGACAACAACAAAGAAATATTTCATCCAGCCTCTAGCCTTTGGTGATATAGAGGCAAGCATTGGGTCCAAGATGGTGTTCCCACAATGGGGAGAGCTCTTTAACATGATCAATCGAGAAGAATACCCAGAATATGTCCCACGCAGTGATCCATACGTGAGGGAACTCGATGAACAAGTGTTCCCAAACATCCGATGCTCGTATCTACACATGGTGGCAAGAAGAACCCCCATTTTTCCCTGCATATAGGTCTTGAAGTGGCTTATCGAACACATAGACACACATAAATTTTTAATCAATGATGACAATGGAGGGTGTGTCAAAGTTTTCCTCTCGGTAGAAGTTCAAAAATATTACAAAATTAGAGACCTAGAGGAGCGACTAAACACATACTTCATGGTGAATTTTTACAAACACCATGGTACTAGCCGGGTGATGGCCTCATGGTGGAGGGAGGACAAGAAGTTTACCAACCAGAACAATGGCTAGTATGGGACAGTTAACTTAAGGTATCCATACGTCTATTTGATATCTCTCATGTGTCGTTTGTATGGAGAGAAAGATTGCTCCAGGTTTTCGGAAGCATGGATGCCTTTGGAATACACAATTGTGATCATCGAGTTCAGCTTTAATTGGGGAGAAATAATATCCAAGCAACTAAGCACCTGTGTGCAACAAGATCAGACACTGAAGGAAGGGGAAGCACCAACTTTTTACATGGCTTCATACCTGCTCAATGTTATGCGTGCCAGGAATGTCTTCACTCGCATGAATTTGAGTTGGCATGTTGAAGAGATCCCAATCCATGTCTACTTCAACATGCTATGGGAAATAGGTATAAGAAATATTACTCCCTTATCTATGATGAATTCATCGCCCAAATTTATTTTATTCTTTTTAAGAAGGAAAGCCCAAGGCTATCAGTGACATCCAATAAAATGATATCTAAGGTAGGCCATTGGTATTTGGATGAGCGTGCCACCTAAATAATGGTGTTCAGGGCCACTAGAGCACCACATCTCCTACCATATCATGTCCCAGACCAGCTTATCATAGGAGAAGTAATTTATCATACCATATTGCAAGGCTACAAAGCCACCCTGGTCAAAGACAAGAAACGAGCTTTCATACATGTTGAGGGGTCCTAAATCCCTTTAACTCAACAATAGGAACCAAACCCACCACCAAGGCCCAATTAGAGTCTGCAATGTTTAATGGTGGAATGGTTCCCCAGATCTTGTAATCCGGATAATTAATCGATGGGCTTTATGTAGTGATTGACAGGATGTCTTCTTGTGAAATCTCCTCCTTTAGTTCGAACGTTCTCTTTTTGTATTTTCTCTTATAGGTGGGACCGATACAAGATAAATGCTCATATAAACTAGCTGGGTAACAAAGGGGAAAGGGCTTAACTACTGAATAAGGTTGAGATCTGGATAACCCTTATACTCAAGCATGCAAACAATGATTCTTACACCTACAACAAGCCTAGTACTAATACATTAACCTGCTGGTGTTCCAATTATTGAATGAGATATGATTATCAAAAGAAAACATACATGCAATAAACGATGGCAAGAAAAATAGTTTCCTTAACTCTAATCATCAATCACATAACAACACAATGATTTAATCTTCATCATTAGAGACAAGAACTATAAAAATATTGAATTAGATAACTTATCAACATATTCAGAGCCTTTTACTCATTACAACATCCATTCATGAGATAAAATCATAAATAATTCTTCTTCTGATCCAATCACACACGATTTTGATGAAAAACAATTTTTTTTGTCTATGGTCCTAAACATGGCTTCTCAATTAAGGTAGCTTTGAAATAGTTCTTTACCATCCAAAAATGAGGGTCTTTGCAATAACCATCAAACTCCTCTAACAGGTCGATCCTCCTATTTATAACATATCATTAACTAAAAATAACTATCAAAAGTGCAAGATAAGTAAAACAAAACATCGCCACATGGCGCTTTCATCATTCAATATTCTAAGAGTCATAAAATGGTTTCACTTGAGTGGATGACTCTTCTCAAAATCTGACCATTAGACGAAGACATCCTCGCATGTGTTGGCATACAGGAATCTATGTTGGTCAATTAGGGCCGAAAGGATATTCTTTATCTCTACTACCCATGCCTGATATTTGACTATTATGGTACTTAACCGCTACAACACGGTCTGAGCCTTGATCAAGTGTTCCATGAAATTCTGCACTTGATCTGGCACCATGTTTGCTGCCTTTTCTGTCCCTGCAGCACATTATGAGTCTTGTTCGACATGTAATTTGACTATGTGATGCAAGTCGATAAAGTCATCGGGTGTGCTAAATTCTGGGAGGCCGATGTCTCTCATCACCCTGTTTATATTGGTCCAACTCTTTTCAAACTCGGCCCATTTCTCTTGAATTTCCTGATGAGGTTCTTGGGCCATTTTCACCCAATATTTGGTTGAATTCTTTATGCGATCGATTTTTCTATCCCTTAGTGCTCGAATGTCGTGCTCTTCGGTGTCTCGACCCTGTTGAATGGCACTGATGTAATCAATCCTTTCCACTGCTTAGTCTATTTTTTCATACCATATTTCCATATCTTTACACATCACCAGTTCCATGAGGGTGTCTTCTTGGAAATTGGTTATTCCTGCAGTGAAAAGGTTTCGCTCATTTGTGAATTTACTGTAGGAGTCTTGGAATTCACTTCTCAAGAACACCGTGGCCTGTGTGGAGTCCTAATAATATTTCTCCAAAGGGCGTAGATGTTCCAAATCCTTTAGCACAACAACCAAATCCTCTTCATCCCTTTTCTCTCTATCTAGGGTGGCATCTGTGATTTCTATGTGCCGATAATCTTGGATGTCTTGGCATGCTCCGTGCTAATCAATTTTTCCTCAATGGTGATGAGGATGGAGCGATCCAGAGTAAGCCTCCTCTTCTTGGTGGTTCTATTCATGATGTCTTTCCTCTTCCAGTCATAGGAGATGGCTTGTATATCAACAACCTCATCCACAGGTTTGGGGATTTGGTGATATCCCGAGGTAAGCATATTTCCCAGGCTCTTGATGATGTATATCTATTCAAGACTGGGTTCTTGAACCTATTATGTGTCTTCTGAAGGTTTGGCCTCTGGTTGTTTCTCATCGGGAGGTAAATTAATAACTGAAATTGAAGCATCAGAGGCAGGCTCGGTAATTACTTGATAATCGGCTATTGAGATGTCTATTTCCTGCTGTCAAACTTCTTATTTTTGTTTGCCCGACCCTAGATCGTCCTTTAGGATATCCACTTGGGTCTCTGGTACATTAAGTAGTTCAATTTCTAAGACACTTTTGACCTCCTTGTCATTCTATGGAAGGCCTTGAATTTGGGCATTGAGAGTTGGGGATGATTCCTTCTCAAGTTCCTTTTCCTCTTTGATCTGCACCGGAGTCACCAAAGACACCTTCGAACTCTCTTTATCATCATATATTGTTATTAAGTCATGGAGGGGGTTTGGTGCACTTTCTCTCCCTTATGTCCTTGCCATCTTTGGCTGACTTGAAATGTCCCCTGGGGATCCGGTCTATGGCATTGTAACTTCATGGTTATATAACCCGACGATTTCTTCAATTTGTATTAGCTATGGGCCACTTGGACATAACCGACTCTCAACTAGGTTGTTGGTAGGGAACCTTGTCATTTCCACAAGGTATGGTTCATTCCAGAGCTGATCAATTACTCATTACTCATGTTCCATTAGGATCAATCCCCTTTCCTATGCCTCTGGTGTCAAATTCAGTCCTTTGTTATGCACCTCTATGGCCGCTACCACTTTGATCTCTTCCCTAGCTCTGAGGGCCTCTTGAGATGACTTATCTATAGTTTCCACCTGTTCATCCATTCTTATGGCCTTGAAATTTGTCATTTTTGGGTTGGACATCCTTTGCACCACCTCATCCCAGTCCTGGGCATTCTCTGTAAAGACTTTGCCTTTGAGCTTGTCACGAGCATATGACCAGTAGGATGACACCTATGAAGCATGTTGTAAGACCAGGCCCTTTGGATCATGCTTGTTGAATCTTCTTGTCGGGAATCTGAATTCAAGTTTGCTCAGCCCTTCTTATTTGGCTTGAGTGGTGTCCTTTACCAAGTATAACCCTACATGGAAGCCATAGGGTGTGAAATCTCATTTCTTGTCCTTGAATAGGGTGGCATTGTAGCCCTGCAAGATGGTTTGATAGCATATTTATCCTACTATGAGATGGTCTGGGACATGAGATGGTAGAATATGTGGTGCTCCGGTGGCCCTGAACACCCTGATGTAGGTGGCGTGCTCATCCAAATACCAATGGCCTACCTTGGATATCATCTTTTTGGCTGTAGCCGATAGCCTTGGGTTTTACTTATTAAAAAGAATAAAATAAATTTGGATGATGAAATCATACCAGATGAAGGAGTAGGATTTCTTATACCTATTTTCCCATAGCACGCTAAAGTAGACATGGACCGGGAGCTCTACAACATGCCAACGAAGACGTTTCTGGCACACATGCCATCAATCAAGTATGAATCCATGTAAAGAGTTAGTGCTTCCCCTTCCTTTAGTGCCTAGGCCTACTGCACCCAGCTGCTCAGTTGCTTGGATATTATTACCCCCCAGTTGAAGCTACACCCAATGATCGCAACTGTGTATGCCAATGGAATCCATGACTCTGAAAACCTGGAGCAATATTTCTGTCCATACAATCGACAGATGAGAGCCATCAAATAGATGTATGGCTCCCTTAAGTTGGTTGTCCCATACCAGCTAGTGATCCGGTTGGTAAATTTATTGTCCTCCCTCCACCACGAGGCCATCACCCGGATGGTGTCATGGTTTTCATAGAACTTCACGACGAAGTCTGTGTTTAGCCTCTCCTCTAGATATCTGAGTTTTTAATACTTCTGAACTTATACCAGAAGTAAAACTCCGACACACCCACCATGTTCATCATTGATTAAACACTTATGTGTGCATGTGTGGTCAATGAGCCACTTCAGGACTTCTATGTAGGGGAAAATGGGGGTTCTTCTTGCCACCATATGTAGATACGATTGTCATATGTTCGAGAACACCTGGTCATCGAGTGCCCTTACATATGGATCATTGTGTGGGACATATTTTGGCTACTCTTCCTGGTTAATCCTATTAAATAGATCCCCTTAGTGTGGGAGCACCATCTTGGACCCTGTGCTTTCCCTTATATAACGAAAGTCTAGAGGCTGGATGAAAACATTCTTCATTGATGTGTTAACGATAGGTTCCAGCCTGGGGGTGTAATCCAATTGCTTTGCGATCCGTGGAGAATATTATTCTCCTACCTATGGTTCTTTCATCTTCGGTGCTCTCGATGATCGCCTAATGGTTGGCTTTATTGGTGACATTGTTCCTGCAACTTCAATTAAAATTTCAGAGACTATGTAAAACAAGAACCGGATAAAAACATATAAGTTATAGCCATGTAAAATTCACAGACTCGGATACACACCTTTGAATCTTGTTAAAACTTGGTTA
The DNA here is from genome assembly GCA_000966675.3 of Picea glauca. NCBI lineage: Eukaryota > Viridiplantae > Streptophyta > Pinopsida > Pinales > Pinaceae > Picea > Picea glauca. Next base: position 480,076 of record JZKD02S1756884.1, read on the forward strand.
TTTTGATAATCACAGAGTTGATACAGCCTTCAAGTTGTTCCCCTTTCTCCTTTGGATGCTCCAAAATTCTCTTACTCGTGAAATGATTTCGTTTACAATGACTCAAGATATTTAAATAAGAAAGATATTACCGTGTCACATCAGCCATTCAATTCAGGTTATGAGTGAATTTTAACAAATGTTTCATTGAATCTCTAGAACTTAAATTCATCATGGGTTGACTGTGGAGGCACAGGTGGTGATGTGGTCTATTAATGATTTTAAATGGTTTTTTTGATTGGCGCATGAGGTAGTAGCTAATGCAGGATAGGGTATTAATTAAATACTTAAATTCTCAAAATATGATCGTATCTAATGCTAAAAAGTCCCATCATGTCTCTCTCTTAGTGGTGGATCAGGGATCGAGGGTGTGTTTATGAACGTTTTCATTGATATCCTCCTGCAAAAATATCTAACGCTGACCGATCTTACCATACAATTATGACACGGTGAAGCTTACTCAGAGGTGTGACTCGAACCTAGGGAACCAAGAATGAATCAGGATATAACTAGGACGTACAATCTTCTTACCTAGTAAAGACACGTGGCATTGAAGACCGGTGATTTAATTTGCGTGTATTAATCAGAGTCGGGACTTTCCTTAAGTTATTCGTTCTAAAACAAACCTTAACTTGTTGATGCTGAAAAATTGTCTAGGTTCAACGGTCGGTGATAAACTTATCAAAGTGATTTTTTGGATCAAATCCCTTGAAAAAGTCTATATGTTGAGAGATGCATCGGGGATTGGTGATCAGGGACAACTTTCATCAGGATCAAAATATTTGTTGTGATCCTTCTAGGTTTTCCCCTATTCCGATAAAGCACGTCGGGCATCAACTATCGATGATGTCTTTTTGTTCTTCATTAAAGCCTGCCCCCACCGTATTTTACCGATGCCAAAGGGGAGTCAGCTATCAGTGATATCTTTATGCGCAAACCAAAACTTCCTTTTGCTGATGCCTTTGGAGATCAGTGATCGATGACTGAGGTTTTTTGAGTGGTTCTTTTTCCTTCTTTGAATTCCTTCTGATGCCGACCCTGAGCATGTTCGATGAAGTGTTTGGCTATAGATTATTTATTCATTCGTTTAAGGTATTTTTAGTCATTAGGTTTCATAAGTTCAAGAAAACCTTAATAGGTGATGAGAGTCATGAAAAATAAGCAAAAGCAAGACATTTTTTCAAAAATAAAATCGGATCAGACAGTGCAGAAGATCAAGTGGTACCCAAAAGACTGAAAAATTGACAGAGTATTTTTTTAGGGTGTGGTGAGTGCTCAACAAATGGTGACTTACTGGGCTAAATAAGAATCTTTGTTCCTACCTCGGGCTCAACTGATGCAAAATATGGTTAAGAACTTAATTGGTTTTTATCAGAGCCTCTTTTATCCTTCCATTTGAAATTCCCTGGTTGATGCATCTGGGCCTGTCTGTAGGGTTTTCAACCTTTATTCCACCTTTGTTTCCTATAACCCTTACTAACGACTCATTTGACAAGATTCAAGCAAAGAATTCACTGGCCCCCAGCCCTTTACTTATCCTTATTCACTTGCTACAGTGTTGCTCCACTGCCAGTGAGCGTCCATAGCCCTGGCGGATTCATCTCGACACCATAGAACTGGATGCACTACCAGTGAGAATCCATAGCCCTAGAGGAGTTATCTGCATACCCTCTCCTACTGTGAACTCATTTTTTATAGTTTATTTTATTTCGACAGAATTCCCCGGGCGACTGGGAGAGGAGGACGTCTATTACTTGCAAAATGAGATGGTTAAGGTGAATTTTTTTATAGCTCTGTCTTTGAGGTACATGTAGTCCTTTCCATATTACCACCTTTCCCTTAAGGTTTTACCAGGAAAACACTTCATCATTTTCAAAAGTTTTTTCATATGCAGGTTAGATAGAAAACCCTTTAAAACAATCGTAGGTCTCCCAACGCTTCTTGTGTTGTATATGAGCGATGAGTCATGAAAAAAGTTTGTCATATCACATGAATTGAGTTCAACTATTGTCTTGATAAACACAATATTCAAAAGCACATAAGCACTATAGCAAGAAACAAAAAAAAAAAAATGCATTCTGCAATCAACCTACCCTACAACAAAACATTGTGAAAACATACACACAAAACTTTTGATTAATTTTTTAATTTTTGCTTTTAATGAAAATATTGTTTCAAGGCTTGGCCATTCACTAGGAGGGCATCAGGTGCCCCCCTTAGATTCTACAACGGATACTTTCCTACCCCAATTTTCTTGGCCACCTGAAAAGGTCTGAGCCATAGATTCTGAAACTTAGAATGTTTTCCTTTCGACTCATTTTCTCTATCCCATTTTAGGACTAAGTCTCCCACTTCAAAATTATTCTCTTTAGCCTTATGCTTATCAAACCACCTTTTAACTATATGCTGGTGAGCTATGAACTTTGATTTTTATTTCTCCCTTTCTTCCTCTAGTATGAGGAGGGTATCAATTCTTTGTTTTATGATTGATGAGGGTTTTCCTCTAGAATCCTGAGCAAGTTGAAGAGATGGAAGATATAGCCTCTTCGAGGGAATGAATTATTTTCCGTATAATAGAAATTACGGGGAATTTCATATAGCTTCCTTGGGTGTTACTCTGTCATCCCATAAAGCGTTATGGAGTGAACTATGCCAATTCCTCTAATTGTCTACACCTATTTTCTTTAATATCCACACTAGGTTCTTATTGGATTTTGCCACTCTATTCCCCTGTGGATGGTATTTTGCAGAGTATATGATTATGATTCCTTTATCTAGAGAAAACCGTGTTAATGGGGTGGAAGAAAAGTAATCAAAATTATAAAAAAAAAGAATGGAGGGCACATTGAACCTTATGATTAGCTGTTGCTCTATGAATTAAATCACCACCTTTTCATTTACACGAGTCAGAGGGATGGCCTCTACCCATTTCATGAAATAGTCTATGGAAGTTAGTGTGTATCTATGTTGTTTTGAAGAACTCGGTGTAATTTATCCTATGATATCTAATGTTGGCACATAGGGGTAGACCTAGGGTTCAGTTCTAACAATGCACCAACAATCCCTAACTATTGGCCCTTTCAGCAACACCTGTGAAGTAGATGCAGTCTCACCCGAAGTAGCAATAGGGGGTTGCAGGACATAGGTGTCTACAACCAGAGGAAGTGCAAAGTGGATCCAAGAAAATAGCAATCACACAGATATCTAGCTATTCCTACCAAGCATAAACCTACTTCTCACAATTATATCGTAGATCTAACACAATAATGCAATGGAAAAATATCAGAAGATAAAAGAACACCACATCAATCACACAAAACAACAAGATATATGTGGTTCACCCTTTCCCTAGGGCTACATCCACAGAACTTTGTTTCTTGATATTATATAAAACATGCAATTCTATCTACGCTCTTATCTTGCATATATCTTCTTTTTCTCCCCTCTCCCATACTTGAGCACCCAATTGCAGGGTTGAGCTTTGCACCCACCTGAAGATATTACAATACCAGAAGGTTGTCACACAAAGCACTTCTCTTTCTCACAATAATAGCCCCTCTCTCTCTCTCTCTCAATGACGACAATCATTCCTCATTACCATAGCGAACCCCTCTTCTCTCATCTAGGTTCTTATTTATACATTACAAAAGCTCACCGACAACCTTAGGCTAAAAACTAGGTGTCAAAACAATAATTACCAAAACCCTAGGTGTCTCAAACCCTAGGTCAACTTGAACCACGTTTTTCAGACTTTGCTACCCTGTCTTTCCATCTTTCCTGTGAAGTGCTCCAACACATCTATTGGTGGATTTTTTTGCTTGCTGAGTTGTCCATGATCCATCTTCCTTGCTGATTTGTTCTCCTCATTCTTCTCATCCAACGACTCATTCTCCCAAACTTCACTCCTTATTTTCTATTACTTTGACCACTTCAACCTAATCTCAGTCAATGTGTCTTCCGCACAGTTCACACTTCATCCTTTCTCTTCTTTAATCCATACCCAAGGGCCAATATCCCCCCAACACTAACCAGTGACTCGTCCCAAGGCACTTTGATCTGAACCTTCTATTTTACTTTGACTTCAGACTATGTAGCACATCATGTGATTTCTGCTCAATTCCTCTCTACTATGTGTAAACTATCTTTTTTGTGTCTGATACCCAGTTTCAACTACACCTGGTACCTGGACCCTTATTATTCTAATCTCACTGAGAGCTATGAGGCAGCTGGTTTTCATAGCACAGTTTAAAGTGGCTCCCATTCACCAAGTCTTCCTTCCATTCTCCATTCAAAGTCTTCAACTATGTGACTCCTCCTTCTGTAACATAGGCAACCTCGTAAGGCCCAAGCCAATGTGTTCTAAACTTCCCTGGATGCTTCATGAATTTGTTGTCGTATACTAATACTGTATCTCCTTGCTTAAAGTCTTTCCTCTTGATGTGTCTATCATGATAGGCCTTTTCTCTTTCCTTTTGTACATGTTGATGGAATCCTGCAATAAATATGTCTTCCACCAATTCTACCAACTGTGCGAGCCTTTCTTGAACAATGCCAGTGTCATCCATATCTATGAAAGCTGCAATTCCCATACTAGGAACCAACTATTCCATGGGTACAACTGCTTCTAGACCATATACCAACTTAAAGGGGGTCTGCATTTTCAACTTCTTACAAGTGGTTCTATAGGCCCATAACACGGATGTTTCTCTCAAATCCCATTCATCTTTTTTCACACTGCAAATCTTCATCAACATTGTCTCCAAGATCTTGTTGAAGGATTCAACTGTCCCATTCACTTGTGGATGATATGGAGTGCTCTTCTGATGATGAACTTCAAATTATTGAGTCAAGGATTCTATAGTATTATTAATAAAATGTGTACCTTGATCACTCATCGGGATCTTCGGACATCCAAACCTAGTTATGATATCATCAAATATGAAACACGCAACTGTAATTGCACTACAGTCCTTAACTACTCTTTCTTCTGCCCATCTGGTCAAATACTCTGCTGCAACGATTATGTATCTTGCTCCTGTGCACTTTCTTGGTGGGTTGATAGGTCCAATCAAATCAATGGCCCATTTCTCAAATGCTTGTAAGGTTAGATGGGGTGCTAAAGGAATATCATCTCTTCTTGAAGGTTTTCCCACTCTTTGGCATACATCACAGGCTTTGTAGTATTCCTCAGCATCTCTGTGTAACGTGGGCCACCAAAGGCTAGCTCTAAGAACCTTCGACGTTGTTGCTTTTCCTGCATAGTGTCCTCCTGCGACGCCTTCATGTGCTTCTGTCAGAATTAATGTTCTTTATGCCTCCATAACACATCTCCTCAGGACCTCATCAAGTCCCATCTTATATAGATGTCCATATATAAGTGAAAAATATGCAGCGCGCACTACCAACTGTTTCTTCTGAATGACTGTGTATTCTCGAGGTGTCATTCTTGTTGACAGGTACTAACATATCTCAGCGAAGTGATCAACAACCTTCCTAATGGCCAACAACTATGCATTTGACAGTGTATCCTCAAAACTAGTAGGTTCCTCTCCATGTTCCAACCTAGAAAAGTGGTCAGGTCCCTTGTTCATTCTCCCTAGCTTGACCACAATTTCAAAATCATATTCCTGGAATAACAGTATCCATCTGCATATTCTTTCCCCCAACACTGGCTGGTTGACTAGGTATTTCAGCACAGATTGATTAGTAAACATCTTAAAGATTCCTCCCAACAAATAGTGATGAACGTTCTATAGTGCGTACAGCATGGCTAAACCTTCTCTTTTTTTGGTGGTGTAATTTATCTCAACTGCTAAGAGTTTCCTACTAGAAAAGGCTAACAGATGGTCAATATCTCCTACTCCTAGTTGTGCTAACACTTCTCCTAATGCAATATAAGATGCATCAACATGCACATGAAATTCCTTACTCCAATCTGGGAAAACTAGAAAAGGCGCAGTAACCATTTTCTGTTTTAGTGTGTCGAAGCTCTGTTGGCATTCTTCTGTCCATTGAAATTGGCAATATTTATTCAAAAGCTTCTCCATGGGTGTTGTAATCTATGCATATCCCTTCATGAACTTTCTTTAATATCCAATATATCCCAGCGTAGTGCACAACTGTCTAACTGAAGTAGGGGGGGAGGGGGTAGATTGACAATAATAGAAATCTTATATGGATCTACCAACAACCCCTGCTTACACACAATATGGCCTAGAAACACTCCAAAGGGTGAAAAGAAGATGCATTTCTTGAGGTTCAGGGCAATCTGACATTCCCTGCACTTATCCAACATTAGTCTTAAATATTCAATATGATTTTGTAATAAGCTAAAAACAATCCAATCATCAAAATATGCTTCCAGAAATTTATGTAAAAACTCCTTGAATGCTTCAATCACCACCCTAGAAAATATGGTTGGTGCATTATTCAATCCAAAGGGCATTACGGTGTACTGATAGGATCCCCATTCTATGGCAAATGTGGTCTTATGGCGATCTTCCTAGGTAATCATAATCTAATGGTAACCAGAAAATCCATCTTTGAAGGAGTAGATTTCCTATCCTCCCACATTATCTAACACTTCATCAACAAACAATGTAGGGAATGGGTCATGTAAGCATGAATCATTTAGTTTCCTCAAGTCTATACAGATTCATATCTCTCCTATTTTCTTATCTTGAACCACCATAGGGCTAATCCATTCTGATCCTTCAATAGGTTCTATGATTCTTGCTTCCAACATTCTGTCTAACTCAATCTTGACTTTCTCCTTATATTTGGGATTCAATCTGTAGGGTCTCTATTTGACTGGTCTTACATCTGGTTTCAATGGGATCTTCATTTCTCCCATGGGCCCTCTAATTCCCTTCATATCAATGAACTTGGTTGGAAACAAGTCCTGATATTCATGCAACAATTTTGTGATCTTGTCAATAATGGCATCATCCCAATAGTCTCCAACGTTAGCTAGCTTAGGTGCTTGCTCTATCCCGATTTTGATTGGTTGTCCAATAAAAGGTAGTTCAACTCCTGGTCCTTCTATGATTCTATGTCCTTCTGTTTCTATGATGTTCACCTTCCTAGGAGTCTTCATCCTCTTCATCCTCAATAAGGGGAGCAGTCCATTCATCCTCTTCTTTATCAATAAGAGGATTAGGTGCTTCCTCAAAAACTTTCTGCCTGACAGCTTTTAAATATTGATCCATTGTGGGTGTTGAATTTCAAATAAAAATGTAGCTACAAAGTTCTGAGTCATATCGTGTCAATCTATAATGGTGAGGCAAATTTCTGCTTGAAGATACCAATTGATAGGTGTTGTGTCCAGCGTGTTAATGAATTTATTCACCCACTTCTCTTGATGGATATTTCTCCAGGCCTCCTCACAACTTTCACATGATCCTTCAGACAACTTCAACCTGTGTATCTAACTTCACACCCTTCTACTTGGTCTGAAAAGTGTGTCTTCATAAAAGTGAGACATTATACCCAGTGCGCGATGTTCTTTTGTGTGTCCCCCACCATCTTGCTAGTGTGGATTTCAGAGCCTCGTCTAGTTCCAACAGTCTCTGTTGTAATGGTAGAATTTCTTCAAATTCCAATAGGAAAGTCTCTAAGTGATTTAAACCATCAAATATGGGAAAGTTACTTCTATGCCAATCCAACAAACTTCCCTGGTCAGTCTAGCACATCTTCATGTATAAACTTCATACATTTTGTTCTTCCAGTTCTCTAGTACTTCTTCCGAATCTGAGGAACATGCACTATCACTTTGCCATCTTAAATTCCCATCTCCTGTAGGATTAATGTAATCCTATTGTCTTGCTATCAATTTGTATATATTCTATAGCTTGTATGTGTGGTCTTCTTCTCTTATGGGCTTTGTGTATCTGTGACCTTCATCAGGATCCAGAGGTGCAATGACCCTAAGGCCATCACCTTCAAATGCCATTCATATTCTTTTTTAAATGAACAACAGTAGAATTATTGAAATCCCAATCAATTCCTAACAGTGCAGGATAAGGAAAACTATCATCAACTATCTCAATTACCTAGAAATCTACAAACATTTTGACCTCGTTGATGTCCACATGGACATCTTCCACTCTTCCAAATGGGCTCACTGCCTACTGATTAGCCATTCTGAGTCTGATAGAGGAATAGATCAACTTAGATTTTCCCATCAGTTCCCAAGTCTACTTTGTCATGACATTGACTTCTGATTCTAAGTCGAGGACCACATAATCTATCTCATGGTCTCCAATCTGAGCATTCAAGTGTAGTTCCTTATTTTTCCTTATCTTTTTAGATACTTGATGTATTTCTCTACTTAGTGAGGGATCTACCTTTCCTAGCTCATGCTGTCTAATCAAATTTTGTAGATCTTGTACATCTTTTTCATCCTTCATAAAATTAATGCAATTACATAAGAATTCCATAAGCTTACTTACCTCTTTTCCTTTTCTGGGTGAAGCAGACTAATCAAATGCCAGAAGCATTCCACATTCTCTTATTTCTAGTTTATATTTAGATGAGGATGCCTGATCTTTTCCAAATTATTTTCTTTCCTCCTCAAATATTTTCTTTTCTTTCCTTGGGTCAAACTCTTGTGTCTTCTCTGTAGTTCTTCTGACTCCTGATTGTTCTATAGTCTTTCCTAGTGTCACTCTATCTTCTCTTGTAACAACGCCTCCTCTAGTGATTACAACAAATCTGGGATCCTCTTTGCGAGGTTCTACTGAGATCAGTTGTATCTTTTGATTTCCTCCTCGTCTCTCCTAAAGTTTGGCTAATAGTGCAAGACAATATTCTATGACATGTTCAAACAAATAGCAGTAACTGCAAGTGGTATAAGGGTTCTGAAAATCCCTTGCCAAGTGATCTAGCTATGCACAGTTATAATATATGATCTGACCTTGACCTCACCCCATGCCTCCTCCTCATCCTCTTCCTTTGAATCCACCATGAGGGTTGAAGTTTCCTCTTCCTAGGGAATTATACTGCATAGCATTCCCTTCTTGTTGCATATCTCCTTGAATCCTATATGTATCTCTTGATCTTTCATGCAAGAGATCATAAGCTTTGTAGTCCTTCTCATCATGTCCCACAGACTTACATAATGCGAAGTAAAAATTTGTAGGTGTATGAACATATTTTTTCATGTAATAGCATTCACCATGGCGATGTCTATTTCTACATACCTCGTACCAAGGTAGAGTAACCTACTTCAAAGGGCTCGGAGCTCCATAATCCAACTATTCATGAAATAGGGGAAAATTCTCCTTATCATGGCCTTCTAATTTGCATATGATACACCAGATGTCTTCTCTCTTATCTTTTCCCTTGTCCTTCTTCATATCTTCAACCTCCAGAGACAAGATAGTTAAATGACTCAAGATTTGACTCATACCTGAGTTGGATTCTCCCATAGGGGTTGATTCTAGTTTCATGGTGATCTCCAATGCCTCAGATTGTAAAACAACCTTCTACTACATCAAAGGGACTCTGATGCGTGGTAGGAGGGCAGCAATGAACCATTCCTTGTTCTACTCATCTGGGATCTGAAAACTCAAACAACATGTTAAGGTCTTAAACCTCTAATCAAACTCCCAAATAGGTTCAACTACTTTCTGCTTGATCTCTTTCAGCTCTATAATGCACTGTGATTCTGACTTGGGTTTTGTGAAGTTAGAAATCAACACAGACTTAATGGCATTTAGTGGTTTCAGTTGTGCAATTCCTTGGAACAATTTCATGTACCAGATCAATGCGCGGTCTCTTAGGGTAGTACTAAATTGAGCTCTCTTAACAACTTCATCATTGAATTGCTTAATACTCCATACAACCTCACATAGAAACTAGTATTAATCATGATCTTCATATCCGTCTCCCCTAAAGGTGGGTAACCTAATCTCATCTGCCATAGAAATTCCTGATGTTTTTGATTCTTCTTGGTGAGGTTTTGTGGTCTTCTCTTATTCTAGCCCAGTGAACCCTAATCTCTCCTCCTTCACTAACTCTTCTTCTTATCCACTGTAAAACCCTTATTCATGTGCTAGTAGTTCATGATTTTGTTCAAACAAGTTCACGAGAGGAACTTTTATGAATATTCTCCCACTGTGCATATGTCCAACCTTTGTGTCGTTGTTGCTGTCAGAATTCTTGAAAATTAGCTTTTCAATATGACCCACTACTGTATCTTCAAGATGTTATTCTCATGCAATACCATCTTGATATTCAAATTCAAGAAGTGTAAAAATTTTCCTCTAGGTCCTTTAAATAAATATCTCTCTTCTTGGCTATATGACTCTACTTTGTTAATAGAAAACTTAGTGATGTACCCTCCAATGGTGCTATCAAACTAGTGATCTACTGCTCTTGACACAACGTTATCAAATCTCTTGACCTTGTTGATCAACGTCGATGTCCAAACCATAGGTGGTCTAGATATGATCTCGAATTGGGTATCTACTAATCTGGATAACCACTCGTATAGCTCCTTGTGAATTCCTCCAAAGAAAATCTTGTGTATATCAGTAAAGATATACCTTCCCAACCAGTCTTCTATAATAAGATTAAGGTTCTTGTTCTGGGATTCTGTGAAGTTCTTTTCTTGTTCTTCTATCCACTTATGAATCTTTGTCTTCGATGGAAACCACCTTGACATTCCCTCAAGAAGATCCCAGTCTCGACAACAGAACCATTTTTTGGCACACAGGGGAAGACCCAGGGTTCATTTCTCACATCACACCAACAAGCCCTAACTATTGTCCCTTTTGGAAACACTTGCAAAGCAGATGCAGTCTCACCTTAAGTAGAAATAGGGGGTTGCAAGACACATGTATCTACAACTAGAGGAAGTGAAAAGTGGATCCAATACAATAGCAATCACACAGAGATCTATCTATTCCTACCAAGCATAAACCTACTTCGCGTAGTTATATCTTATATCTAACATAATAATGCAATGGAAGAATATCAGAAGATAAAAGAACACCACATCAATCACACAAAACAACAAGATATATGTGGTTCACCCTCTCCCTAGGGATATTTCCACAGAACTGTGTTTCTTGATATTATATAAAATATAAAGTTCTATCTATTCTCTTATATTACAGATCTCTTCTCTTTCTCCCCTCTCCCCTCCCTGTGCACCCAATTGAAGATCTTACAATACTAGAAGGCTCTCACACATTTCAATTCTCTTTCTCACAACAATAGCCTCTCTCTCTCTCTCTCTCAATGACCAAAATCATTCCTCCTTACCATAGTGAACCCCTCTTCTCTCATCTAGGTTCTTATTTATACATTACAATATCTCACCAATAACCTTAGGCTGAAACCTAGGTGTCAAAAACCTTAGTACAAAAACCCTACGTGTCTCAAACCCTAGGTAAACTTGACCCACATTTTCCAGGTTTCGCCAGCCTGTCTTTCCATATTTCCTGTGAAGTGCTCCAACGCATCTATTGGTGGTTTTTTCCACTTGCTAAGTTTTCCATGATCCATCTTCCTTCCTAATCTGTTCTACTCGATCTTCTCATCCAACAACTCATTCTACCAAAATTCGCTCCTTCTTTTCTGCTACTTTGACCACTTCGACCTAATCTCAGTCAATGTGTCTTCTGTGCAATTTTCACTTCATCCTTTCTCTTTGTTAGCCCCTAACCAAGTTTTGGGAGATCCTTGGTCAAGTTTGACCTATTTTTGGACTTCGACAACCTGTCGAAGGAGGAGCGCAAGACAAAGCAGATATCGTCGGATCTTGGCTCCTTTTTGGGTCCTTTTTGGGATTTGGGATTATGTAATCGGTATGGGATGTTGGCCCATGGGTTTACCCATGTTTAGGCCTATTTTGTAAAGTATAAATAGATGCTAAGGTGATGTAGTGAGGAGATAGAGAATTTATGAATGACTAAGTGCTAGATCTATGTGATTGAAGGATTGTAAGTGCTCTGTGAGTACTATGTGAGACTTGCAGAGATAAGTGCAAGTCATTGTAAGAGGCTGTGGAAGGATGTGTGCTTAGATCTACTCAGGGAAGGAGGATATAGCGAGTTTTGTAGATCTCCTGTCCTATGCGGAGTAGGGTTTTGAGGCTCTATGCATGTAACCTATTGAATAATCTAATAAAGAAGAAGAGTTGGTGGACATAGCCCCAGGGTGGGGGTGAACCACGTGTATTTTGTGTTGCTCTACTTTGTGTAATGTGTTGATGTGTTTATGTCTTTACTTGCTAAGTGATTTGATATAGATAGATATATCTATTTATGCTTTGTGCTAATGATGTATAGAGATGTTAGATCTGACCTATGTGAATGTGATTAGTGCTTGAATTTGCTAGATCTGACCTACTTCTCTATGATAAGTGCTTAGATATATCATATCTGACTGAATGATGTGATGCTATTTTTTATCTGCGGAGTAGATAGTGGTTAAATATTGATGAACTTTCGGTGCTAAGTTCTCTGTTAAGTATTACAATCACAGATCTGTGTCCCAACTAAGGTTGCAGACACCTGATTCCTACAACCACCCCTACCTCTACCTTGGGTGAGACCTCATCTTCTTCGTAGGTGTTGCTGAAAGGGTTGGTAGTTAGGGTTTTTTTGGTGCGATGTTGTAGCGTTGAACCCTGGGTCTTCCCTTGTGCCAACAAATGGTTTTGTTGTCGGGACCTGAAACTATGATTGTTGGGAACTAAGAAAGAAGAATCTTTGTGCAAAGATCCAACCTGAAACTATGATTTTTGGGAACTGAGGAAGAAGAAGCTTTGTGCAAAGATCCAACCTGAAACTATGATTGTTGGGAACTAAGGAAGAAGAAGCTTTGTGCAAAGATCTAAACCTGAAATTGTGAAAGCTCTATGCGTAGATCTGTTTCCCTAGTGCTTAGCATTCTACTTGACCTGTGAAGCTCTGTGCTAAAGAAAAGAGGTCAGATCTAAAGAAAATAGGTAAGATATGTAAGCTTTGTACTTTGATAAAGGTAATAATAGTGAAATGTTTTAGATCTGAAACCTTTGTGCTCTGTAGATGTAAGATAAGTGGAAATTTTTGTTTCAAATGTATAGATCTAGGTATGTTTGATAGATTATGTCGTAGCTTGAAAACTAGGGCACTAACAGATGAAATAAGGTTTGGTATATGTAGATCTGATAAGAATAGTGAAATATATGTTATACCTATGCATAGAATAGATGTTTGGACTAACAAGTGGATGCAGGATCCTCGAAATAAATGTTTGTAGGTTAGCTACTATGACCCTATCGCGCAGTATAGAAAGAGATGGGAATTATTTAAAAGAAAGAGAGGATTAACCCTCTGTTACAGTTGCAGAAAATCGGGATATCTTGTTAAGGAATGCCCTGGGAGAAGACCTAGTTGTCTTTGTTGCAAAGCTATGGACCATGAAGTATTGGATTTCCCTAGAATGATTGCTAAGTTTGAAGAAATGAACATGAGACAAGAAAACCCTAAAGAAGATCCAGAAATGGAAGAACCCCCGAAAGAATCAGAGAAAGTATTGCTACAGATAAAAGAAACCCTGAATGACTACCAACATGTCAGTTTATCATAGATCTTCAAAGAAAAATAATTCCTTGAATCAAGAATAGGAGACTTCGATATTGACTATGTTCTAGATGAGGAAACATAGGTGAATATCATGATAGAAAGAACTTGGGAACTTTTAGGGAATCCTGCTATGACTCCTTCATTGGGAGGAATAGGTCTATTTAGAGGAAAGATGATAAACCTATGTGGAAAGATTACCCATATATCTATGAATGTCATTGGAACTTTGACAGAGGAAGATTTTGAGATTATTAAATTTATTGAGGACAATGCCCCATTTACAATGTTACTAGGAAAAACTTGGATTGAAAGAAATCAGGCCAGAAGGAAGGAAGAAGAAGAAGTTTTAGAACAGAAGAAGCAACAGTTAAAATATTTCATGAATAGAAGGATCGCACACTTGATTGAAGAACAAAAGAACAGAGAGAAGCTATCTAACACCATAGACCCAGATGTCAAAGTTTCAAGGACACTAGAAGACCCACAGAAGATTGAAGTACATATTCCAGATAAAGAAGAAGTATCACCCTCGACTCTTAGGAAAGAATCTCAACACCGTGAAGTAACTATGCCAAAAGAAGATAAGAATCAGAATGGAAAAATGAATACCGAGGCGAAGATCACTAGAAATAAATCTAGAAAACTAAGTAAGAAGAGAGCTAAGATCTACAAGTTATAGAAGTTTCCAGAGGGGACTTCGCAAAAGGAAAATTTGCAAAATTGGAGCTTCACCGGAATAACAGAACAACGTCACATGACACTTCGTCATGGAAAAGAAATATAGTCATTGGGATCAATATAACCATTTGACCAACCCTTCGAATGGGTAAAAAGGCATTTATGGTTCACCACCAGACCATTGGAGCACGCCATAATGAACAAAACAAAGTTAATGGAGGCTTCTCGAATGTTGCAAGCAATCTGTTGCCAAGTTATCTATTTATCATGTCATGCCACGCATCAAGAACACTTTTTCTAACCATGAATCTAAGCCCGCAGACTTGTTGATTTTATACAGTGATCATTGCGCTATTTCATTATATTCTATTGCAGTGTCTAAGTTACTCCTCGAACCCAAATATTTCCAACCCCAAGCATGTATGTTGGACGATTTCAACATTGCAACGTTGCAGAGAGATTTATAGAAGAAGTTTTGATCGATCTCATGAATGAAAGAGTCATGTCAATGTATACAGGTCTACAAGCATCATCGATGAGAGGAATGCAAGCCTCTCTGTCAACTTCTCGTGGATTGGGGCCATCCCAACCATCAGTAGAGAAGAGAACCAAGCATAAAGATGACCTAGCCAACACGAATTTGATTCCATCCATATTTTCTGATTACATCCTACCTCTAGCTGGTGCATTGAATCGTGATAGTGTGCCAAGAGACTTTGAGTACACTATGGTCACTGCATACCTCCCGATCAAGGGGATACGCGTAGTTTGAGAAGAGCAGGATAAGATCACAGCGTTGAATTTCAGCGACTTCAACCTCGGAGATCGAAATATTTATGGTATGCTCACCCCATACAAGTACCTCACTATAATAAAATATCATCCCTCAGTCATGTATGATGAACCTCGCATCATCCACCCTGTTGAATGTTATGAAGATCCCACACTTCAGAAGACACCAGGCAGTCAATACATGTGTCAAAATGAAACTGTCGTGTTACCATGGAAACTAGTTATGGCTAGACCATTGCATTACAGTTGACCCAACGTTGATCCATAGGATCATAGGACTGATTATGAAGGACTGAACCTGTAGGAATTTTATCTAGGAAAAGCCGCAGATAGCGCACTAGCACAGAAGATCAAGGATATATATGGAGACGTTGAGAAAGGAACAAGAAGCTATAAGGTAGCTTCCATCCAGAGTGGTGCAGTGCACCTTGCATGTCAACTGATAGCTAGAAATTTATTAAGGAAGAACCGACCTACGCAAGTCACCAGATTTGTCGTTGACCTCACAGGGAAGTGTTCAGAAGGCCTACAGATGAACTGGGCGAAGTACCTAGTTAACTAGTTGGAACTAGATTGTCGAGAAACATAGGATCAGGGTTATGAATTTCATTTCAGCTAGCTCCTGGTCCTCATTGCATTTGTTTCCTGGGAGATGCCAGAAGGAGAAACCTTCCTAGACATAGAGTCGTTTGAACTACTTTCCGCGAAGTTCGCTACCCTGTGGTATTCCACTGATATGAAAAAACAGTGGCAGTCAAACGTTATGTTTCATACATACTACTTCCAGCTAAAGTGAGCCATCGAATCTGAGACCCTACAGAGGTTTAGACCACTATTTAAGTTCAACGCATATCAACACTTTATCTACATTACAACATGAGCAGATGAACATAAAGAGAAACTCCAGTCATATTACAAGCTTACAGAAGAATACCTTGAGGAGAACACTAAGTAATGGTCCTCTGACCTATTTATCCCTACCAACCCCATAGATATATCTGATATTAACATCATAGAAGAAACTCATAAAGAATAGAATACACCTAGAACCAACAGATAGAAGAAGACTGAGGAGGTCCAAAAATTAAGCAAAACCTTAGGGAAGATTATTTCTATGTCACCTATCTAAGAGGGTGGTGATGAAGTAGAAGCTAAACAGAGAGAAGGCGAAGTAACACCGCCCAGAGATGAGGTTGACCCTTTGAAGAAGAGGAAGGTTTCCCCTCTAAAACCTTATTCTCGGAAGAAATTGAAAGCCTCCATGACTAATATGCATACTGTCCTCACCTCCGATGAATTCAACTTCATCATAGCAGCCTTGAATGATGTTTCACTAGATATAGTAGAGAAACAAGGAGCGAAGTAGGAAGAAATGTATGATAGGATTGAAGTCAAGATTTGAGGGGTACAACAGGCCCTTTAGTCCAGCCACATAGTCTCCACTGTTCCCTTTCCATCGGAGAACCAGAGTTGGGAGATGAGCCAACTCAACTCCACCGAATAGTTGATACAGTCGAATCTCGCCTTCGATGAGCACAAGAGGAAACAGAACAAGCCACCCAGGCTTTGACGCAAGTGCAAGGAGTACTTTTAGAGTAGCATCAAGATGCAAAATAGGAAAATATTACTCTCCGATAAAACTTCGATGAAGAAAAAGCACAACTACAACAAGGAAAATAACAGTTGCTCGTGAAGCAAATCGAAGTGAAAGAAGCAGTTAACAGAGCACTTCACTCTGTGAAATTCATAGAAATAAAGGTAGAGGACTGAGTCACACAGAAAGTAGAGAAGCTCATAGAAGTTATCCAACAGCTATAAAAACACATCACAGACTTATATCTCCGTGCAGTGTCCAAGACCCCATAGGATGTAAGGGATCAAAGAGAAGCAACTAGTCAAAGCATAGTTGAGAGAATAAAATCCCTTGCTATGGAATGTAAGAAACTTACTGATCACAGTGCCTAGACCTATGATAAACTCACTATGATCCAGGTGGATATTGGTGGCCACCTTCCTATTCCACTTGGACCCCCACCATTGCTTCTTTAAGTTTTTCAGTTTTCGCACAGTTTACTATTTTTAGTAGTTTTTTCGGGTCCTAAACTTCCGGGGCCGTTTTGAGGCCCTAAATGATGTTTTTTTGGGTATGTTGCTGTCGCAAAATAGCATCAATTAATACTATTTTATCTCAATCATTGTAGGCCTCAGATAGATATTTCCAACGAGCTATCATACGGCTAAAACAGAGATCGTATGCAAACGTTACGACCCCAGGAAGTTGATGCACCAACTTACCCAAACAGGGCCCACATGACTTTTGGCACTTCATCTCCCAGGGTTAGGTTTTTGGATGTCTAGGACTTTTGGCATTCCTATTTATTGTAAAAGGGCCTTCAGAGCCTCATTGTAATCATCTGCTCATGGATGCGAGTAGCGGCCACATCTCTTCTCAGAGATAAGCTACCAGCGCCCTAGCTAGTTTATTTCCA
>JZKD02S1756884.1:501344-517721 GCA_000966675.3 Picea glauca
AGAGCCAATGCTAAGTACAAGCAACGACATGATCAACATCGGGTGCCACACAACTTCCAAGTGGGTGACAAAGTGTGGCTGCATTTGCAAAAGGAGCGCCTTGCTGGACCCCACCACAATATTTGTCCGCTTCGATATGGGTCGTACACCCTCACCAAGTCTATAGGGGAAAATTCCTTTAAGCTTAGCATTCCACCATTCCTTGGTCTGCACCCAGTGTTCAATGTGGACCGCCTTCGGCCCTACTTTCCACCTCTACTAGACACATCCGACATGGCAAAACAACTCACACCAATAGAGTTAAATCTAGACTGCATGGAACAAGCCAGAACTAATCAGATCATGGATACACATATCAAGCACACCGGAAAACAAAGGATACCGCTATATCGAGTTGTCAAAGCAGGTCAACTCCTTCACCAAGGCAAATGGCTCACTAGGGACCAAGTTCAGCAGAAGTTTCCTCATCTTATGGAGGAACTCAATGCAATGGGGACCATTGCTTCCTAAGGGGGGAGGAATGATCTAGGTGGATATTGATGGCCACCCACCTATTTCGCTTGGACCCCCACCATTGATTCTTTAAGTTTTTCAGTTTTCGCACAGTTTACTATTTTTAGTAGTTTTTTTGGGTCGTGAACTTCCGGGGCCATTTTGAGGCCCTAAATGATGTTTTTTTGGGTATGTTGCTGTCACAAAATCACATCTAACAATGCTATTTTGTATCGAGAATTGTAGTCCTCGGATATATCTTTCCAACGAGCTATCATACGCCTAAAACGGAGATCGTATGCAAAAGTTACGACCCCGGGAAGTTGATGCACCAACTTACCCAAACGGTGCCCACATGACTTTTGGCGCTTCATCTCCTAGGGTTAGGTTTTTGGATGTCTAGGAATTTTGGCATTCTCGTTTATTGTAAAAGGGCTTTTAGAGCCTCATTGTAATCATCTGCTCATGGATGCGAGTAGAAGCCACATCTCTTCTCAGAGATAAGCTACCAGCGCCCTAGCTAGTTTATTTCCATTTTGTCTGTAAGCATATTTCAGTCATTTGTTGTTAATGAAATGAAGTCTTATTTCCGCTGCATCTCTTTGTTTATGTGTATTTTTATATTTCATTGTGTTCCTACATAAATATGGATCACACTGAGAATCCAGAATTGAAGGCACTAGAGTCGTAGCTCAAAGAGGTGAAGTATCAAGCCGAAACGATACAAGCACAGCTGAAGCCTCTGTCAGCTGTGAAAAGAATGAAGTGATCCCAAGAGTAGTGCACTAATCAACAGAAGATCCACACTATCTAGAGAAGAGTTATGGAGGTAACTCAGTGGCTCCAACCTGTACAATATAAGACCTACCAATTTTTCATAGAGGTCGAAGGTCGAGGAGCAGAACTGGAGCAGGTCGTCACGGAAACCAAACAATGCCTGGAGGGACCTGTCAATGATGTAGCCATCCAATAATTCACTGAACAGGAGGCCAAGGCACAAAAGCAAGTTGAATTATCTTGAGCCAATATCGAGGCTTTCGAAGAGGAATTATCTAGATCATAGTGACTCGTGAGGAGTCATAGGTGAGTGTTGGGGGCCTGTTGGCCCTTGACCAAGTTTTGGGAGATCCTTAATCAAGTTGACCTATTTTGGGACTTCGACAACCTATCGAAGGCAGAGCACAAGACGAAGCAAAGATCACAGGATCTCAGCCCCTTTTTGGGTCCTTTTTTTGATTTTGGATTATGTAACGGGTATGGGATGTCCTCCCATGGGTTTACCCATGTTTAGGCCTATTTTGTAAAGTATAAATAGATGCTAAGGCGATTTAGTGAGGAGATAGAGCAGTTACAAATGGCTAAGTTCTAGATCTATGTGATTGAAGGATTGTAAATTCTCTGTGCATACTGTGTGAGACTTGTCGAGCTAAGTGCAAGTCATTGTAAGAGGCTGTGGAAGGCTATGTGATTAGATCTACTCGGGGAAGGATGATCTAGCGAGCTGCGCAGATCTCTTGTCCTATGCGGAGTAGGGTTTTGAGGCTCTGTGCATGTAAACTATTGAAGAAGCTAATAAAGAAGAAGAGTTGGTGGACATAGCCCTAGGGTGGGGTTGAACCACATGTATGTTGTGTTTCTCTTCTTTGTGCAATGTGTTGATGTGTTTATGTCTTTACTTGCTAAGTGATTTGATATAGATAGATAGATCTGTTTATCCTTTGTGCTAATGATGTATAGAGATGTTAGATCTGACCTATGTGAATGTGCTTAGTTCTTGAATATGCTAGATATGACCTACTTCTCTATGATAAGTGCTTAGATATATCAAATCTGATTGAATGATGCAATGCTCTATTTTATCTGCAGAGTAGATAGTGGTTAAATATTGATGAACTATCGGTGCTAAGTGCTCTGTTAATTATTACAATCACATATCTATGTCCCAGCTAAGGTTGCAGACACCTAAGTCCTGAAACCACCCCTACCTCTACCTCGGGTGAGATTTCATCTGCTTCGTAGGTGTTGTCGAAAGGGTCGGTAGTTAGGGTTTTGTTGGTGCGTTGTTGTAGGGTTGAACCTTGGGTCTGCCCCTATGCCAACACTCTTCCTTTTTCCTTAATTTTCTTCCTTAATCCATACCCAAGGGCCAACATCTAACCCCCATTGCTTGAATGATCTGGAAATGGTCACGGGTTGGAGCGGGACAACTGCTCTCTTTTCCCTCCATGTGCTTATTTGACAAGTTTTATAGTTTCTATCATATGTGTGATAGTCCCTGAATAGAGTAGGCCAATAATATCCATCTCTCAGTATTTTATGAGCAGTGGTGTTTCCTGCGAAATGTCCACCTATAGGACCATCATGGAGCTCCTTTAGAACTTTGTCTGCCTCTTCACGTTCGAGACATATTAAAAGTACTCCATCATAATTAACACGGAAGAGAACCAAATTAATGTGGTGATATTGTGCTAATTTTAACCTGAGAGATCTCCTTTCCCTAGGATTTAGGTTTTCTGGGCAAGTCCCATGATGCAGGAGATAAGTCAATTTCTCATACCAAAAATCTTTCCCTAGGGATATGTATGAAACTTCACCACACCATAATGCTAATTCATTCTCCCATCAAGGGTAGTCATTTACTAGGTCTTGGGCTTCAACTTCCAGTTTTCATAACCCCTGTCCCTTAACCATTTTAGCGGGTTTTATATCTAGATCGAATTCTTGGACTACTGCCATCCATTTTTCTCTTATTTACCCCATCTCATATTGAGTGAATAGGGATTAAACTGTAGGGTGAGGCATGATGACTTTGGTATGGTTCTTCAGGATGTAATATCTGAAGTGTTTCACTACCTTGTATACTGCATAATCCTACTTGTCTATAGAAGGGTAATTTAGTTTGACCCCTTGGACATTAGTTCTCATGAATGATATTGGGGCCTCGTTTTCGTCATCATCCTTCCGAATCAATACTGCAACTAATGATTGGCCAGAGGTGAAATTATAGAGGAATAAATCTTTGCTAAAATCGGGACTTCACAACATTGGGGCTTGAGATATTTCAATCTTAATATTGTTGAATGAATTTTTTTGTTCATCGTCCCACTTAAATTCAACATCATTAAGGATCATTTTTTGTAAGCGTTTCATCATTTCAACAAAATCGAGGGTGAATTTCCTCACAAAATTGATTTTCCCAAAGAAGGATTGCATAGCCTTTTGTTGTGGGGTAATGGGAGTTGAGTTATATCCCTAATCCATTCTGGGTCCATGCAAATTCCTGCTCGATATATAATATGACCTATCAATTTACCTTACTCGACACCAAAAATAGTTTTCTTAGGGTTTAAGGATATATCGTATTTCCTACACCTTTCGAAAATCTGGGTTAAGTGTTGGATGTGATATTCTCTGGTCTTTGAATACACAGTCATGTCATCCAAATAGAATACTACACACTTGTTGATTAATCTCTGAAATGCTACATCCATAGCCCTTTGTAAGGTCTCCCCTGCATTGATTAACCCAAAGGGCATACGTTTATAAGAGAAGGTTCCCCACTTGGTTTGGAAGGTAGTCTTCAAACGGTCTTCCTTTGAAACTAGAGCTTGGTTGTAACCTGAAAAAACATCCAGCAGGGAGAAAATCTCAGAGCCAGACATAGTCTACAAGATTTTTTCCATTGGTGGGACTAGGTAGATATCCTTTTCTGAATCTCTGTTGAGGTTTCTGAAATCTATGCATAGACGGATCTCCCCAGACTCTTTCCTCACAGGAACCAAATTTTCTACCCATACGGATTGTCCAAACTTGAAGATAATCTTGACATCTAGTAGTTTCTTTAATTCCTGAGACATGAGAGGCTCCAGGGGTGGGTGGTACTTCTTGAGCTTCTATTAGAACCGTTTCACTGAAGGATTTAACGTGATTGTGTGTTGAATGATAAGAGTGTCGTAATTTTTTAGATATCGGTAGGACCATGCAAATACATCTTGATATTTTTTGAAAAGTTTGATATAGGCCTTCCTTTCCTCTTTATATACTATCTTGTCGATATTTATATTCTTAGGGTTTTCCGAGGTTACTAGATTTATAGTTTCGAGCATGGGACAGGAACTCCCTTTCTTTGTGTTAGTTGACCCTTTGAATCTTTCTCTTAATTCAAAAAGGTTTTCTAAATTGGATACCCCTTTCAGTATCATGTGAGACCTTGGTTTTTCGGTCAATTGATCTGTATGAGGATCAATTTCTGCTAATTTCTCCTGAAATACTTCATTGTCAATGGCCAAGTATTTAAAATTATATTGATTGGTCAAACATTTTATTTGTTCATCTCCTTCAAAGACCTTCCAATTAGAAATATTGTTGGGCACCGATGGTTTGTAGAGTAGCTCCATAGTGAATTGGGAGGCTTCGTAGTCTTCTAGAGGGGATAACCTTGAGGCAATATTGGACAGAGAATCAACGAGAGTGTTCTTTTCTCTGGGGATCGTTGTAATGTTGAAGGCTTCAAAATTTTCTATTAGACTATGCACTTCATGTTGGTAATTCCTCAGGTGGGGAGAGTTGCAATGTATAGTGTTCCTTACTTATCTAACGATGATTTTAGAATCCTCGAAAACCTTCAATTCTTTAATGTTTAAGTCCATGACCTTCTTTATCCCTTGTAATAGAGCTTCATACTCGGTGGTGTTGTTTGTGCATTCAAATTCTAGTCTACAGGACAAAAAATTCCGTTTGTATTTTGGATCAATGAGGATGCACCCTGCCCCTGGCCCTTCTTGTGATTTAGATCCATTGAAGCATAAGGTCAAAACGTGTGGGAAAAAACTATCAAATTCCACTTTCTTATCACTTTCCTCCTTTCCTCCTATCTATTCCATGGTTTCTAATGCATGTTCCTAACAGAAGAGGGTTTCCTCCACCGTCGTTGGAAAATTTTCTTGAAAACTTATTTCAGAGTTTTGAGTAAGAGGGACATTATATGAGAGGGGGGAGAAATTCCCAAAGTCAGAGTCACAGGAATAATTTCCTAGCATGGGGAAATCTGTCGATGAGGTTTTGTTAGGGGTTTCTAGGTTGGTGACAATATGTTTTAGATATCTTTTCCTATCGATTCTGATCATATTCATGTGTCCCTTTAATGGTAGCCAAATGTGATCCCATTCTGTACTAAAGTATCCATTTAACTTCTTGGACCAATCTTGAATCAATAGAAATCCATAATATTATGGGATATCTACTGCAATGATGTCAATTACTTGAACAAATTTCAGATGAGTCACCATTTTGAACATTACATCTTTGATTTCTCCCATAACTTTTACCTGGGTTCTGTCTAGTTGTATCACATGTTTATCACTTTTCAGAGGGGCTGCTTTTAATTTCTTGCATATAGACAAAGGCATAACATTAGAATATGCTCGTGAGTCAACCAAACAGTTATGGATGTTTCTTTTGAAGGCTTCAAATGTCAAAAGGAAAGGTGGGACAAATGGTTTTCCCTTCTTATATTCAGAGAAGGCATTCACAATTGGTTTATTTCTTAGATCTATGGGAGTTAGATTTTCACCTTCATCAGTGCTTGTTGTAGGACTTTCTTCTAATTTCAATGCTTTTAACAAAAAGTTCTTTTGATGAGGGATTCTACACATGTCCATGCCCGATATATTTTCCTTTAACTTTTTCAAATATTCTACTCTGTTGTAGTCTAGCTTGGCAAATTCTTGTGTATGGATGTTTATAGGATTTTTTCCGGGGACAAAAGGTGCTTTCGGGTGATCGAGAGCTGGTTTTCATCCCAATGTTTGGGTCGTAATAATGTTGTTTGAGACAGGTTGACCCCTACTTCGTGTTTTCACAACAAAGACTTCTATAACTGGCTATTGAACCTCAAATAGGTCATCAGAAGGCACTGGTAGGTCAGTGTCCCATATCAACATGGTTGTTTCTTTAGGTGGATCAACTTCTTCCTGATCAACAATATTCATAACTAAGACACTTGATTGTTTGATTAGGGAAACCTCATCTAGAAACTAGTTGGCCATCAAATTCATGGCATGCACCCATTGTGGACAGTCTCTTTCAGAGTGTTTCTCTTGGTGATAGGTACATAAAGAGTCAGCTGCTACATTTCCCAGATCGATGTTTAAGTTGGCTGTGGGGGGTTCAATTTATTTGAAAGGTGGATTTCTTTTAAAAAAGGGTTTATAGGGCCTCTGGCCTTGGTTTCCTTTGCCTGCACTTCTTTTCATGTCTATGATTTCGTTTGACAACTTCTTAACCATGCGTTGTAGGTATTCTATGTCTCCACTCCCCTTTTCAAGACCTTTTTTTGTTTGTTTCCCTGAGGCTCTAGTCAATGGTAGTCCTATACTAGGAGGAGGTTGAAATTCCTTCTTAACTAGTGAGACCTGGCCTTCTTTACATCCCTTCATTTGGAATTATATTGTTTTGGATTCTTCAAAACTATCATCTAAGGTTGTTTTGGCAGCCCTCTTCATAAACATGGAAATAGAAGATGGGAGAGCATTAGCATATATGTCGATTTGCAACTCCTGAGTGGGTTTAGCTTCGGGTTGAAATTTTTTTAGGACAGTGGTGAACCATTGATGAAGTTATTTAACCTTCTCCTTTGAACTCATGGTGGCAGAGAACAACTCGACCATCAAATATCATGTAGTGGTTTCTTCTGCAAATTTATCTAGAAAATCCTTTTGAAACTTCATCCAGCTAGTTATGTATCCTATAGGTAAGTTAAAATACCATGTGGAGGCCAAATTCTCAAAAGTATATGGGAAAATACTTCATACTACGTCTTCATGTTGGACATTCATCAGTCTGATAGCTAGTATGAATTTTTTGATATGGTCTTTCGACAATCCTGAGGTTTCAGGGTCAAATTTAGGGAGTGACTTTTCTGTATGTCGAGGACGGTTATGTATTCATCCAGGGACGACCAGAGAATCTATGGCCAACCAAGGATTATTATTCTGAGGTGGTTTTACCATTTATTCATTATGATCATTGTTATCTTCCATGTCATCCAATCCCAAAACCGAGCATTCTGAGTTAAACCCTTCCTTGTCGAAAAAATCGTCTGACTCAGAGAAGTTGTTGGCTGGTGTTTCAGGGATTATATTAAGAGGATATTTGATTTTGGTGAGGGTGAAATATATCCTGTCTTCTACCATGTGCACAAAAAATTGGTCAGGGGTATCGACCACTAGTCTACTTACTTTTTTTCTATGAGGAAGTAACGGAGCTAAGGGCAACGCTCCGATTTGTCGGGCGTAAGCGCTTGTGATTCATTTGAACTGGTTCAAATCCTCATGAGGGAGAGCATAAGGTATCTCAGGGAATAGATGTTCTTCCTATTTCTAGGGTGAGTTACTCATTTCAAGAGTACTCTAAGTGTATGTTTTGTCTTGAGAATGACTAGCCATGCATGTGGGTTGTTTTGAATCTACAGGCTGTGTGAAAAATTATGTAAAAAATATTGTCAGCCATTCATTCTTCAGGCCCTCCTTCTAGCACCATTTATTTTAAGGGGTCCTAAATCCATTTAACTCAATAGTAGGAATGAAACCTGCCATCGAGGCCCAATTAAACTCTATAGCGTTTAATGGTGGAATGGTTCTCCAGGTCTTGCGATATAGCTAATTAATTGATGGGCTTTACGTAGTGATTGACATGATGTCTTCTTGTGAAAGATCCTCCTTTAGTTTGAACGTTCTCTTTTTGTATTTTATCTTATAGGTGGGACCGATACAAGATAAATGTTGGTATAAACCAGCCGGGTAACAAAGGGGAAATGACTTACCTACTGAATAAGGTTGAGCTCAGGATAACCCTCATACTCAAGCATCCAGACAATGATTCTTACACCTACAACAAGCCTAGTACTAATACATTAACCTGTTGGTGTTCCAATTATTGACTGAGATATGATTATCATAAGAAAACATACATGCAATAAATGATGGTAATAAAAATAGTTTCCTTAACTCTAATCAACAATCACATATTAACACAATGATTTACTCTTCATCATTAGATACAAGAACTATAAAAATATTGAATTAGATAATTTATCAACATATTTAGAGGATCTTACCCATTACAACATCCATTCATGAGATAAAATCAGAAATAATTCTTCTTCAGATCCAATCACACACGCTTTTGATGAAAAACATAAAACTTTGTCTCTGGTCCTAAACAAGACTTCTCAATTAAGGTAGCTTGGAAATAGCTCTTTACCACCCAAAAATCAGGGTTTTGCAATAACCATTGACCTCCTCTAACAGGTCGATCCTCCTATTTATAACATATTATTAACTAAAAATAACTATCAAAAGTGCACGATAAGTAAAACAAAACATCACCACATGGCACTTTCATCACTCATTCTTTTAAGAGTCATAAAATGGTTTCACTTGAGTGGATGACTCTTCTTGTACTCCGACCATTGGACAAAGAGATCCTCGCATGTGTTGGTCCATTGGGGTCAAAAGAATCTCCTTTATCTCTACTGCTCGTGCTTGATATTTGACTATTCTAGTACTTAACTGCTGCAACATGGTCTGAGGATTGATCAATTGTTCCATGAACTACTAGACTTGACCTGGCGCCATGTTCACCACCGTTTCTATCTCCACAGACCACAATGAGTCTTGTTCGGCATGTAATTTGACTATGTCATGCAAGTCAAAAAAGTCATCGGGTGTGCCGAATTATGGGAGGTTGATGTCTCTCATCGCCCGATTGATCTTGGTCCAAGTATTTTCACACTCGTCCCATTACTCTTGAATTTCCTGATGAGGTTCTTGGGCCATCTTGACCCAATATTCAAATGAATTATTTATGCGAGTGATGTTGTTATCGCTTAGTACCCAAATGTCGTGCTCTTCTGCTTCTTGGCCCTGCTGAACGACATTGATGTAATCGATCCTTTCCATTGCTCGGTGTGATTTTTCATACCATATTTCCAAATATTTACACGTTTCAAGTGCCATGAGGGTGTCTTCTTGGAAATTGGTTATTCCTGCAGTGTAAAGGTGTCGCTCATTTGTGAATTTACTATAGGCGTCTTGGAATTCGTTTCTCAAGAACATCGTGTCCTATGTGGAGTCCTGATAATATTTCTCCAAATGGCGTAGATGGTCCAACTCCTTCAACGCAGTGGCCATCTCCTCTTCATCCCTTTTCTCTCTATCCAGGGTGGCATATGTGATTTCCATCCCTCCACCGATAAGATTAGATGTCTTGGCATAATTCGTGCTAATCATTTTTTCCTCTGTGGTGATGAGGATGGAGTGATCCAGAGTAAGCCTCCTCTTCTTGGTGGTTCTCTTCAAGATGGATTTCCTCTTCTGGTCATAGGAGATGGCTAGTATATCATCAACCTCATCCACGGGTTGGGGGATTTTCTAATCTCACCATGTAATCATATTTCCCAGGCTCCTGACGATGTATATCTGTTCAAGAATGGGTTCTTGAACCTCTTTCATGTGTTCCAAATCCCCTACCCCTGGTTGTTTCTCATTGGGAGGTAAAGTACCGACAGAAATTGAAGCATCAGGGGCATGCTCGATACTTAATTGATAATCAACTGTTGGGATGTTGATTTCCTGATGTGGAACTTCTTATTTTTGTTCACCCGACCCTAGCTCATCCTTCGGGCTATCCACTTGGGTCTCTGGTACATCGAGTAGCTCAGTGTCTAAGACACTTTCGACATCATGGTCATTCTATGGAAGGCCTTGAATTTGAGCATCGGGAGCTGGGGAAGATGCCTTCTCAGGTTCCTTTTCCTTTGTGATCTGCACCAAAGTCACCAAGGACACATTTGAACTCTCCTAATCATCATAGATTATTATTAACTCATGTAGGGGGTTTGGTGCAATTTCTCTCCCTGATGTCCTTGTTATCTTTGGCTAAGATAAAACATCCCCTGGTGATCTATCCTATGGTGTTGTAACTTCAGGCTTATATAACCCGATGATTTCTACAATTTGTATTATCTCCCGACCACTTGGACCTACCCGTATCTCAACTAGGTTTTCGGTAGGGATCCTTTTCATTTCCATGAGGTCTAGGTCATTATAGAAATGATCCATTACTCACTATTCCTATTCCATTAGGATCAATCCCCTTTCCTGTGCCTCCAGTTTCATAGTCAGTCCTCTATTCTGCACCTTTGTTGTCGTTGCCACTTTCATTTATTCCCTATATCTGAGGGCCTATTGAGCCGAATTCTCTATAGTTTCATCATGTTCATCCATTCTCATGGCCTTGAACCTGGTCAATTTTGGGTCTTCCATCCTTTTCACCACCTCATCCCAGTCCTGGGTGTTCTCTATAAAGACTTTATCTTTGAACTTGTCATGAGAATACGCCTAACACAATGACACCTGTGAAGCATGTTGCAGGACCATGCCCTTTGGATTGTGCTTGCAGAATATGCCCATTGAGAATCTGAATTTGAGTTATCTTAGCCCTTCTTGTTTGTCTTGAATGATGTCCTTTACCAAGTAGAATCCTACATAGAAGCCATAAGGTATGAAACCTCATTTCTTGTCCTTGACGAGGGTGGCATTGTAGCCTTGGAAGATGGTTTGATAGCATATTTATCCTACTACGAGCTGGTCTGGGACATGAGTTGGTAGGATATGTGGTGCTTCGGTGGCCCAAAACAACATGATGTAGGTGCACACTCGTCCAAATACCAATGGCCTACCTTGGATATCATCTTTTTGGTTGTCATCAATATCCTTGGGAATTCCTTCTTAAAAAGAATAAAATAAATTTGGGTGATGAATTCATCAGAGATGAGGGAGTAGGATTTATTATACCCGTTTTCCCATAGCACACTGAAGTAGACGTGGACCAGGAGCTCTGCAACATGCCAACTCAGATTCACGTCGACAAAGACATTTTTGGTGCACATGGCATCGAGCAAGTATGAATCCATGTAAAACGTTGGTTCTTTCCCTTCCTTCAACACCTGGGCCTGTTGCACACAGATGCTCAATTTCTTGGATACTATTTCCCCCCAGTTGAAGTTGCAGCCGACAATCGCAACTATGTATGCCAAAGGCATCGATGCCTCTAAAAACCTGGAGAAATATTTCTCTCCATACAATCGGTAGATGAGAACCATCAAATAGGCATATGGCTCCCTTAAGTTGGTTGTCCCATACCTGCCAGTGCTCTGGTTGGTAAAATTCTTTTCCTCCCTCCACCATGAGGCCATCACCCGACTGGTGTCATGGTGTTCGTAGAACTTCACGATGAAGTCTGTGTTTAGCCACTCCTCTGGGTCTCTGAGTTTGTAATACCTATGAACTTCTATCGGGAGGAACAATCAGACACACCCGCCATGGTCATTATTGATTAAACACTTATGTGTGTCTATGTGGTTGATTAGCCACTTCAGGACTTCTATGGAGGGAAAAAATGGGGGTTCTTCCTGCCACCATATGTAGATACGACCGTCAGATGTTCAAGAACACCTGGTCATCGAGTGTGCTTATGTGTGGATCATTGTGTGGGACATATTCTGGGTACTTTTCTCAGCTAATCCCATTAAATAGATCCCCCCAATGTGGGAGCTCCATCTTGGACCTTGTGCTTTCCTCTATATCGCCAAAGTCTAGAGGATCGATGCAAACCTTCTTAGTTGTTGTCTTAATGACAAGTTTTGGCCTTGGGGTGTATTCCAATTTCTTTGAGATCCCTAGAGAAGATCCTTCATCTATGTCTATTTCTTTTAGCTTCGGTGCTCTCGACAATCTCCTAGTGGTTGAATTTCTTGGTGGCATTGTTTCTGCAACTTAAAATAAAATTTTAGAGATTATGTAAAACAGAAATCGAATAAAAACATATAAATTATAGCCATGTAAAATTCATAGACTCAGATACACACCTCTAAAGCTTGTTAAAACTTGGTTATTTTGATAATCATGAAGTTGATACAGCCTTCGAGTTTCTCGTCTTGCTCGTTCGGATGCTCCATAATTCTCCTACTCGTAGAATGATTTCGTTTACAAAGGCTCAAGATATTTTAAACATGAAATATCTTACTGTGTCACATCAACCATTCAATTCGGGTTATGAGTGAATTTTAAAAAATATGTCATCGAATATTGAGAACTTAAATTCATCGTGGGTTGATGACAGAGGCGCAGGTGGTTATGTTGTCTATTGGTCATTTTAAAGGATTGTTTTGATTGGCACATGAGGTAGCAACTAATGCAGTATCGAGTATTAATTATATCCTTAAATGCTCAAAATCCGATCATATCTAATGCTAAAACATCCCATCGTGTCTCTATCTTAGTGGGTGGATCGGGGATCGGGGGTGTGCTTATGAACGTTTTCGTTGATATCCTCCTACAAAAATATTCGATGCCGACCGATCTTATCATACAATGCTGACACGGTGAAGCTGACTTGGAGGTGTGACTCAGACCTAGGAAACCAAGAATGAATTAGGATAGAACTAGGTCGTACTATCCTCTTACCTAGTAAAGACATGTGGCATTGAATACCGATGATTTAATTTATGTGTATTAATCAGAGTCGAGACTTTCCTTAAGTTATTCATTCTAAAACAAACCTTAGCTTTCTGATGACAAAAATGTGTCCAGGGTAGGCGATCGGTGATAAACCTATCAAAGTGCTTTTTTAGATTGACTCCTTTGAAAAAGTCTTGATGTCGAGAGACACATTGGGGATTGGCGACTGGGGATAACTTTCATCGTGGTCAAAATATTTGTTGTGATCCTTCTAGGTTTTCCCTGATTCCGATAAAGTGCATCGAGCATCGGCTATCGATGATATATTTTCGTTCTTCATTAAAGTCTGTCCCCATTCTTTGACCGATGCCAAAGGGGAATCGACTATTAATGATATCTTTATGCACAAACCAAAACTTCCTTTTTTCGATGTCGATGGAGATCGACACTCAACGATTGAGGTTTTCCAAGTGGTTCTTTTTCCTTCTTTGAATTCCTTTCAATGCCAACCCTAAGTGCGTTTAGTGAAGTTTTTGGCTGTCGATTCTTTATTCAGGTGTTTAAGGTATTTTATTCATGAGGTTTCATAAGTTCAAGAAAACCTGAATAGGTGATGATATTCATGAAAAAAATCAAAGACAAAACATTTTTTCCAAAATGAAATTGGATCAGACAATGCAAAAGATCAAGTGGTACCCAAAAAAGTGAAAAATTGATAGAGGCCTTTTTTAGTGTGTGTTGAGTGCTCAACAATACCCCAGGGTTTCCATGTAGGGTTCTATTTGGTAAAGGATACCACTCAAGAAAAACAAGAAGGGTTGAGCCAACTTGAATTCAGATTCCCGACGAGTTGATTTCGCAAGAACGATCCAAAGGGCCTGGTCTTGCAACATGCTTCACAGGTGTCGTCTTGCTAGTTGTATGATCACGATAAGTTCTAAGATGAAGTCTTCACATAGAACACCTAGGATTGGGACGAGGTGGTGAAAAGGATGGTAGACCCAAAAATGACCAAGTTCAAGGCCATGAGCATGGATGAACAGGAGGAAACAATAGAGCAGTCGGCTCAAGAGGCCTTTATAGCCAGGGAAGAAATTAGAGTGACATAGGCAACATAGGTGTAGAAAAGGGGATTGTCTATGACACCTAAGGCACAATGAAGGGTATTTATCCTAATGGAATAGGCATAGAGAGTAATTGATCAGCTGCAGAATGACCCTAACCTCATAGAAATGACAAGGGTCCCTGTCGACAATCCAATCAAAAGCCAAGGATATCTAAGTGACCCAGAGCCAATACAAATTGAAGAGATCATCGGGTTAGATAATCATGAAGTTTCAACTCCACAGGCTAGATCATTAGGGGACGTTTCATCTCATCTCGAGATAGCGAGGACATTAGGGAGAGCAAGTGCACCAAATCCCCTACATGAATTAATAATTATCTATGATGATGAAGAGAGTTTGGAGGTTTCCCTGGTGACTCTAGTATAGATCGCAGAGGAAAAGGAATCCGAGAAAGAATATTCCCAATCTCCCTATGCTCAAATTCAAATCATTCCACAAATTGATCAGGAGGTCGAAAGTGTATTAGACACTGAGACACTTGATGCACCAAGGGCCCAAGTGGACAGCTCGAAGGATGAGCTAGTGTCGTATGGACAACAAGAAGAAATGCCATAGCAGGAAATTAGCATATCAACAGTCGATTATCAAGTAATTATCGAGCCAGCCCCTGATGCATCCACTTTGGTCAGTACTTTACCTCTCGATGAGAAACAACTAGAGGCCGAACTTTTAGAACACACAGGAGAGATTGAAGAACCCATTATTGAACATATATACATCATCGGGAGCCTAGAAAACATGCTTACCTGGGGAGAGTAGCAAATCCCCAAACCCCTGGACGAGATCATTGATATACAAGTCATCACCTACTACTGAAAGAAGAAGGTCATCATGAAGAGAACCACCAAGAAGATGAGGTTTACTCTAGACAGCTCCATCCTCATCACCACGGAGGAAAAATTGATTAGCAGAGAGCATGCCAAGACATCCGAGATTATTGGCACAAGGATCGCAATCAAATATGTGACCCTGGATAGAGTGAGGAAGGATGAAGAGGAGTTGGCCATTGTGCTGAAGGATTTGGAGAATCTACGCCATTTGGAGAAATATTATTAGGACTCCACACAGGACATAGTGTTCTTAAGAAGTAAATTCTAGGATGCCTACAGTAAATTCACGAATGAGTGGCACCTTTTCATTGTAGGGATAGTCGATTTCAAAGAATACACCCTCATGGCATTGGTGATGTGAAAAGATATGGAAATATGGGATGAGAAATCAAACCAAGCAGTGGAAAGGATCGATTACTTTATCACGGTTCACTAGGGTTGTGACATTGAAGAGCATGGTATTCGGGTACTAAGGGATAGCAACATTGACCGCATAAAGAAGTCAGTCGAATACTAGGTGAAAATGGAATAAGAACCTCATCAGGAAATCCAAGAGAAATGGGTTGAGTGTGAAAAGAGTTGGACCAAGATCAATCGGGCGATAAGAGTATCGGCCTTCCAGAATTTGGCACACCCGATGACTTTGTCGACTTGCATGACATAGTCAAACTCCATTCCGAACAAGACTCATCATGGGCTGCGAAGATAGAAAAGGTGATGAGCATGGCACTAGGTCAAGTACAACAGTTCATGGAACACCTGATCAGGGCACGGATAATGTTGCAGCAGTTAAGTGGTAAAGTAATCAAGTATTGGGCACAGGCAGTGGAGATAAAGGAGATCCTTTCAGCCCCGATGGACCAACACAGTTTCCCATATGCCAACACATGCGAGGAACTCTTCATCAAATGGTCGGAGTATGAGAAGTGTCATCCACTCAAGTGAAACCATTTGATGACTCTTAGAAGATTGAGAGATGAAAGCGCCATGTGGCAATGTTTTGTTTTACTTAGATTTCAGCTTTGATATTTATTTTTAGTTAATAATATGTTATAAATAAGAGGATTGACCTATTAGAAGAGGTCAATGTTTTTGGTAAATACCCTCATTTTTGGATTTGTAAATAACTATTTCGCAGTCACCTTAATTGAGAAGTCTTATTTAGAACCAGAGACAAGTTTATGTTCATTTTTCATCAAAAGCATGTGTGATTGGATCTGAAGAAGAATTATTTTTTATTTTTATCTCATGAATGGATGTTGTAATGAGTAAGAGCCTTTGAATCTATTGATAAGTTATCTAATTCAATATTTTTATATTTCTTGTCTCTAATGATGAAAATTAAATCATTGAGTCAATGTGTGATCAATGATTAGAGCTAAGAAAACTATTTTTCTTGCCATCGTT
>JZKD02S1756884.1:517771-546395 GCA_000966675.3 Picea glauca
TTGCAGCATGTTTCAGCATCTGTTCTTCATAAACAATCGATTGCCATCAATGACAACCTTGATCATCTGCTCCTTGATCATCTGCGTCATCTCTGTTGTAGCCATATTTCCAACATTTACTAGGTCTTGGGCTTCAGCTTCCAGTTTTCATAACCCCTGTCCCTTAACCAGTTTAGTAGGTTTTATATCTAGATCGAATTCTTGGACTATTGCCATCCATTTTTCTCTTATTTACCCCGTCTCCTATTGAGTGAATAGGGATCAAACTATAGGGTGAGGCACGATGACTTCGATATGGTTCTTCAGAATGTAATATCTGAAGTGTTTCACTACCTTGTATACTGCATAAGCCTACTTGTTTGTAGAAGGGTAATTTAATTTGACCCCTTGGATATTAGTTCTCATGAATGATACTAGGGCCTCATTTTCATCATCATACTTCCGAATCAATACTGCAACTAACGATTGGTCATAGGTGAAAGTATAGAGGAATAAATCTTTGCTAAAATCGGGACTTCACAACACTGGGGCTTGAGATATTGCAGTCTTAATATTGCTGAAAGAACTTTTTCGTTCATTGTCCCACTTAAATTCAACATCTTTAAGGATCATTTTTTGTAAGGGTTTCATCATTTCAACAAAATCGGGGGTGAATTTCCTCACAAAAATGATTTTCCCAAAGAAGGATTGCATAGCCTTTTGTTGTGGGGTAATGGGAGTTGAGTTATAGCCCTAATCCATTTTGGGTCCATGCAAATTCCTGCTCGAGATATAATATGACCTATCAATTTACCTTACTCGACACCAAAAATAGTTTTCTTAGGGTTTAAGGATATATCGTATTTCCTACACCTTTCAAAAATATGGGTTAAGTGTTGGATGTGATATTCTCTGGTCTTTGAATACACAGTCACGTTGTCCAAATAGAATACTACACACTTGTTGATTAATCTCTGAAATGCTACATCCATAGCCCTTTGGAAGGTCTCCTCTACATTGATTAACCCAAAGGGAATATGTTTATAATAGAAGGTTCCCCACTTGGTTTGGAAGGTAGTATTCAAACGGTCTTCCTTTGAAACTAGAGCTTGGTTGTAACCTGAAAAAACATCCAGTAGGGAGAAAATCTCAGAGCCAGACATAGTCTACAAGATTTGTTCCATTGGTGGGACTAGGTAGATATCCTTTTCTGAAGCTCTATTGAGGTTTCTGAAATCTATGCATAGGCAGATCTCCCCATACTTTTTTCTCACAGGAACCAAATTTTCTACCCATACAAATTGTCCAACCTTGAAGATAATCTTGACATCTAGTAGTTTCTTTAATTCCTGACACATGAGAGGCTTCAGGGGTGGGTGGTACTTCTAGATCTTCTATTGGAACCGTTTCACTGAAGGATTTAACGTGATTGTGTGTTGAATGATAAGAGTGTCATAAGTTTTTAGATATCGGTAGGACCATGCAAATACATTTTGATATTTTC
Source organism: Picea glauca (assembly GCA_000966675.3). NCBI lineage: Eukaryota > Viridiplantae > Streptophyta > Pinopsida > Pinales > Pinaceae > Picea > Picea glauca. Next base: position 519,255 of record JZKD02S1756884.1, read on the forward strand.
TGAAAAGTTTGATATAGGCCTTCCTTTCCTCTTTATATATTATCTTGTCGATATTTATATTCTTGGGGTTTTCCGAGGTTACTAGATTTATAGTTTCAAGCATGGGACATGAACTCCCTTTCTTTGTGTTAGTTGACCCTTTGAGTCTTTCTCTTAATTCAAAAAGGTTCTCTAAATTGGATACCCCTTTCAGTATCGTGTGAGACCTTGGTTTTTCGGTCAATTGATCTGTATGAGGATCAATTTCTGCTAATTTCTCCTTAAATACTTCATTTTCAATGGCCAAGTATTTAAAATTATATTGATTGGTCAAAAAATTTATGATCTGTTCATCTCCTTCAAAGGCCTTCCAATTAGAAATATTGTTGGGCACCAATGGTTTGTAGAGTAGCTCAATAGTGAATTGGGAGGCTTCGTAGTCTTCTAGAGGGGATAGCCTTGAAGCAACAGTGGCCAGAGAATCAACGAGAGTGTTCTTTGCTCTGGGGATCGTTGTAATGTTGAAGGCTTCAAAATTTTCTATTAGATTGTGCACTTCATGTTGGTAATTCCTCAAGTGGGGAGAGTTGCAATGTATAGTGTTCCTTACTTATCTAACGACGATTTTAGAATCCTCGAAAACCTTCAATTCTTTAACGTTTAAGTCCATGACCTTCTTTATCCCTTGTAATAGAGCTTCATACTCGGTGGTGTTGCTTGTGCATTCAAATTTTAGTCTAAAGGACAGGAAATTATGTTTGTATTTTGGATCAATGAGGATGCACCCTACCCCTGGCCCTTCTTGCAATTTAGATCCATTAAAGTATAAGGTCAAAATGTGTGGGAAAAAACTATCAACCTCCTCTTTCTTATCACTTTCCTCCTTTCCTCCTATCTATTCCATGGTTTCTAATGCCTGTTCCTAACAGAAGAGGGTTTCCTTCACCATCGTTGGAAAATTTTCTTGAAAACTTATTTCAGAGTTTTGAGTAAGAGGGACATTATATGAGAGGGGGGAGAAATTACCGAACTCAGAGTCACAGGAATAATTTCCTAGCATGGGGAAATCTGTCGATGAGGTTTTTTTAGGGGTTTCTAGGTCAGTGACAGTATGTTTTAGATATCTTTCCCTATCGATTCTGATCATATTCATGTGTCCCTTTAATGGTAGCCAAATGTGAGCCCATTCTGTACTAAAGTATCCATTTAACTTCTCAGAACAATCTTGAATCAATAGAAATCCATAATATTATGGGATATCTACTACAATGATGTCAATTACTTGAACAAATTTCAGATGAGTCACCATTTTGAACATTACATCTTTGAGTTCTCCCATAAATTTTACCTGGGTTCTGTCTAGTTGTATCACATGTTTATCACTTTTCAGAGGGACTGCTTTTAATTTCTTGCATATAGACAAAGGCATAACATTAGAATATGCTCGTGAGTCAACCAAACAATTATGGAGGTTTATTTTGAAGACTTCAAATGTCAAAAGGAAAGGTGGGATAAAAGGTTTTCCCTTATTATATTCAGAGAAGGTATTCACAATTGGTTTATTTCTTAGATCTATGGGAGTTAGATTTTCACCTTTGTCAGTGCTTTTTGTAGGACTTTCTTCTGATTTCAATGCTTTTAACAAAAAGTGATTTTGATGAGGGATTCTACACATGTCCATGACCGATATATTTTCCTTCAAATTTTTCAAATATTCTTCTATGTTGTAGTCTAGCTTGGGCAATTCTTGTGTATGGATGTTTATAGGATTTTTTCTGGGGACAAAAGGTGCTTTCGGGTGATCGGGAGTTGGTTTTCATCCCAACGTTTGGGTCGTAATAATGTCGTCTAAGACAGGTTGACCCCTACTTCATGTTTGCACAACCAAGACTTCTACGGGTGGTTATTGAACCTCAAATCGGTCATCAGAAGGCACTAGTAGGTCAGTGTCCCATATCAACATGGTTGTTTATTTTGGTGGATCAACTTCTTCCTGATAAACAATATTCATAACTAAGACACTTGATTGCTCGATTAGGGAAACCTCATCTAGAAACTAGTTGGCCATCAAATTCATGGCATGCACCCATTGTGGATAGTCTCTTTCAGAGTGTTTCTCTTGGTGATAGGTACATAAAGAGTTAGATGCTACATTTCCCAGATCGATGTTTAAGTTGGCTGTGGGGGGTTCAATTTCTTTGAAAGGTGAATTTCTTTTAAAAAAGGGTTTATAGGGCCTCTGGCCTTGGTTTCCTTCGCCTGCACTTCTTTTCATGTCTATGATTTCATTTGACAACTTCTTAACCATGTGATGTAGGTATTCTATGTCTCCACTCCCCTTTTCAGAACCTTTTTTTGTTTGTTTCCCTGAGGCTCTAGTCAATGGTAGTCCTATACTAGGAGGAGGTTGAAATTCCTTCTTAACTAGTGAGACCTAGCCTTCTTTACATCCCTTCATTTGGAATTATATTGTTTTGGATTCTTCAAAACTATCATCTAAGGTTGTTTTGGCAGCCCTCTTCATAAACATGAAAATAGAAGTTGGGAGAGCATTAGCATATACATCGATTTGCAACTCATGAGTGGGTTTATCTTTGGGTTGAAATTTTTTTAGGACAGTGGTGAACCATTGATGAATTTATTTAACCTTCTCCTTTGAACTCATGGTGGTAGAGAACAACTCGACCATCAAATCTCATGTAGTGGTTTCTTCTGCAAATTTATCTAGAAAATCCTTTTGAAACTTCGTCCAGCTAGTAATGGATGCTACAGGTAAGTTAAATACCACATGGAGGCTGAATTATCAAAAGTATATGGGGAAATACTTCATACTACGTCTTCATGTTGGACATTCATCAGTCTGATAGCTAGTATGAATTTTTTGATATGGTCTTTTGACATTGGACAATCCTGAGGTTTCAGGGTCAAATTTAGGGAGTGACTTTTCTATATGTCGAGGAAGGTTATGTATTCATCCAGGGATGGCCAGAGCATCTCTGGCCAACCAAGGATTATTATTCTGAGGTGGGTTTTCCATTTATTCATTATGATCATTGTTATCTTCCATTTCGTCCGATCCCAAAACCAAGCGTTCTGAGTTAAACCCTTCCTCGTCGAAAAAATTGTCAGACTCAGAGAAGTTGTCAGCTGGTGTTTCAGGGATTATATTAAGAGGATATTTGATTTTGGTGAGGGTGAAATCTATCAGGTCTTCTACCATGTGCACAAAAAATTGGTCAGGGGTATCGACCACTAGTCTACTTACTTTTTTTCTATGAGGAAGTAACGGAGCTAAGGGCAATGCTCCGATCTGTCGGGCGTAAGCTATTGTGATTCTTCTGAACTGGTTCAACTCCTCGTGAGGGAGAGCATAAGGTATCTCAGGGAATAGATGTTCTTCCTCTTTCTAGGGTGAGTTACTCATTTCAAGAGTACTCAGAGTGTATGTTTTGTCTTAAGAATGACTAGCCATGCATGTGGGTTGTTTTGAATCTACAAGTTGTGTGAAAAATTATGTAAAAAATATTGTCAGCCATTCATTCTTCAGGCCCTCCTTCTAGCACCATTTCTTTTAAGGGGTCCTAAATCCCTTTAACTCAATAGTAGGAATGAAACCCTCCATCGAGGCCCAATTAGACTCTATAGCGTTTAATGGTGGAATGGTTCTCCAGGTCTTGCGATACAACTAATTAATCAATGGCCTTTACATAGTGATTGACATGATGTCTTCTTGTGAAAGATCCTCCTTTAGTTTGAACATTCTCTTTTTGTATTTTATCTTATAGGTGGGACCGATACAATATAAATGTTGGTATAAACCAGTTGGGTAACAAAGGGGAAATGACTTACCTACTGAATAAGGTTGAGCTCAGGATAACCCTCATACGCAAGCATGCAGACAATGATTCTTACACCTACAACAATCCTAGTACTAATACATTAACCTGTTGGTGTTCCAATTATTGACTGAGATACAATTATCATAAGAAAACATACATGCAATAAATGATGGTAAGAAAAATAGTTTCATTAACTCTAATCAACAATCACATATTAACACAATGATTTACTCTTCATCATTAGATACAAGAACTATAAAAATATTGAATTATATAACTTATCAACATATCTAGAGGCTCTTACCCATTACAACATCCATTCATGAGATAAAATCAGAAATAATTCTTCTTCAGTTCCAATCACACACGCTTTTGATGAAAAACATAAAACTTTGTCTCTGGTCCTAAACAAGACTTCTCAATTAAGGTAGCTCGGAAATAGCTCTTTACCATCCAAAAATCAGGGTTTTGCAATAACCATTAACCTCCTCTAACAGGTCGATCCTCCTATTTATAACATATTATTAACTAAAAATAACTATGAAAAGTGAAAGATAAGTAAAACAAAACATTGCCACATGACACTTTCATCGCCCATTCTTTTAAGAGTCGTCAAATGGTTTCACTTGCGTGGATGACTCTTCTTGTACTCCGACCATTGGACGAAGAGATCCTCGCATGTGTTGGTCCATTGGGGTCAAAAGAATCTCCTTTATCTCTACTGCTCATGCCTGATATTTGACTATTCTAGTACTTAACTGCTGCAACATGGTCTGAGGATTGATCAATTGTTCCATGAACTATTGGACTTGACCTGGCACCATTTTCACCACCATTTCTATCTCCGTAGACCATGATGAGTCTTGTTCGGCATGTAATTTGACTATGCCATGCAAGTTGAAAAAGTCATCGGGTGTGCCAAATTATGGGAGGTCGATGTCTCTCATCGTCCGGTTGATCTTGGTCCAAGTATTTTCACACTCATCCCATTAGTCTTGAATTTCCTGATGAGGTTCTTGGGTCATCTTGACCTAATATTCAGCTGAATTATTTATGTGATCGATGTTGCTATCGCTTAGTACCCAATTGTCGTGCTCTTCTGCTTCCTGGCCCTGTTGAACGACATTGATGTAATCGATCCTTTCCATTACTTGGTGTGATTTTTCATACCATATTTCCAAATATTTACACGTCACTAGTGCCATGAGGGTGTCTTCTTGGAAATTGGTTATTCCTGCAGTGAAAAGGTGTCGCTCATTTGTGAATTTACTATAGGCATATTGGGATTTGTTTCTCAAGAACATTGTGTACTATGTGGAGTCCTGATAATATTTCTCCAAATGGCGTAGATGGTCCAACTCCTTCAATGCAGTGGCCATATCCTCTTCATCCCTTTTCTCTCTATCTAGGGTGGCATATGTGATTTCCATCCCTGTACCGATAAGATTAGATGTCTTGGCATGCTCCATGCTAATCATTTTTTCCTCTGTGGTGATGAGGATGGAGCGATCCAGAGTAAGCCTCTTCTTCTTGGTGGTTCTCTTCAGGATGGATTTCCTCTTCTGGTCATAGGAGATGGCTAGTATATCATCAAACTCATCCACGGGTTGATGGATTTGTTGATCTCACCATGTAAGCATATTTCCCAGGCTCCCAACGATGTATATCTGTTCAAGAATGGGTTCTTGAACCTCTTTCATGTGTTCTGAATCCCTGACCCCTAGTTGTTTCTCATTGGGAGGTAAAGTACCGACATAAATTGAAGCATCAGGGGCATGCTCGGTACTTAATTGATAATCAACTCTTGGGATGTCAATTTCCTGATGTGGAACTTCTTATTTTTTTTCACCCGACCCTAGATTTTCCTTCGGGCTATCCACTTGGGTCTCTAGTACATCGAGTAGCTCAATGTCTAAGACACTTTCGACCTCATGGTCATTCTGTGGAAGGCCTTGAATTTGAGCATCGGGAGCTGGGGAAGATGCCTTCTCAAGTTCCTTTTTCTCTATGATCTGCACCAAAGTCACCAAGGACACATTTGAACTCTCCTCATCATCATATATTATTATTAACTCATGTAGGAGGTTTGGTGAAATTTCTCTCCCCGATGTCCCTTTTATATTTGGCTAAGCTAAAACATCCCCTGGTGATCTAGCCTATGGTGTTGTAACTTCAGGGTTATATAACCCAATGATTTCTACAATTTGTATTATCTCCCGACCACTTGGACCTACTTGGATCTCAACTGGGTTTTCAGTAGGGACCCTTTTCATTTCCATGAGGTCTGGGTCATTACAGAACTGATCCATTACTCACTACGCCTATTCCATTAGGATCAATCCCCTTGCCTCTGCCTCCAGTTTCATAGTTAGTCCTCTATTCTACACCTTTATGTCGTTGCCACTTTCATTTATTCCCTATATCTGAGCACCTCTTGAGCTGAATTCTCTATAGTTTCATCATGTTCATCCATGCTCATGGCCTTGAACCTGGTCAATTTCGGGTTTTCCATCCTTTTCACCACCTCATCCCAGTCCTGGGCATTCTCTATAAAGACTTCATCTTTGAACTTGTCGTGAGAATACAGCTAGTAGGACGACACCTGTGAAGCATGTTGCAAGACTAGGCCCTTTGGATCATGCTTGCAGAATATGTCTGTCGAGAATATGAATTTGAGTTATCTTATCCCTTCTTGTTTGGCTTGAGCAATGTCCTTTACCAAGTAGAAGCCTACATAGAAGCCATAAGGTATGAAACCTCGTTTCTTGTCCTTAACGAGGGTGGCCTTGTAGCCTTGGAAGATGGTTTGATAGCATATTTATCCTACTGCAAGCTGGTCTGGGACATGAGATAGTAGGATATGTGGTGCTTCAGTGGCCCAAAACACCATGATGTAGGTGGCGCGCTCATCCAAATACCAATGGCCTACCTTGGATATCATCTTTTTGGTTGTCGTCGATATCCTTGGGAATTCCTTCTTAAAAAGAATAAAATAAATTTGGGCGATGAATTCATCACAGATGAGAGAGTATGATTTATTATACCCGTTTTTCCATAGCACACTGAAGTAGACGTGGACCAGGATCTCTACAACATGCCAACTCAGATTCATGTCGACAAAGACGTTTTTGGTGCACATGGCATCGAGCAAGTATGAATCCATGTAAAACATTGGTTCTTTCCCTTCCTTCAGCACCTGGGCCTGTTGCACACAGATGCTCAATTTCTTGGAGATTATTTCCTCCCAGTTCAAGTTGCACCCAACAATCGCAACTATGTATGCCAAAGGAATCCATGCCTATAAACACCTGGAGAAATATTTCTCTCCGTACAATCAGAAGATGAGAGCCATCAAATAGGCATATGGCTCCCTTAAGTTGTTTTTCCCATACCTGCCAGTGCTCCGGTTGGTAAAATTCTTGTCCTCCCTCCACCATGAGGCCATCACCCGACTGGTGTCATGGTGTTTGTAGAACTTCAAGATGAAGTCTGTGTTTAGCCGCTCCTCTGGGTCTTTGAGTTTATAATACCTTTGAAATTCTATTGGGAGGAACAATCCGACACACCCTCCATGGTCATCATTGATTAAACACTTATGTGTGTCTATGTGGTTGATTAGCCACTTCAGGACTTCTATGGAGGGAAAAAATGGGGGTTCTTCCTGCCACCATATGTAGATACGACTGTCAGATGTTCGGGAACACCTGGTCGTCGAGCACGCTTATGTGTGGATCATTGTGTGGGACATATCCTGGGTACTATTCTCAGCTAATCCTATTAAATAGATCCCCCCAATGTGGGAGCTCCATCTTGGACCTTGTGCTTTCCTCTGTATCGCCAAAGGCCAAAGGATCGATGCAAACCTTCTTGGTTGTTTTCTTAATGACAAGTTCCAGCCTTGGGCTGTATTCCAATTGCTTTGAGATCCCTGGAGAAGAGCCTTCATCTACCTCTAGTTCTTTCAGCTTCGGTGCTCTCAACAAACTCCTAGTGGTTGAATTTCTTGGTGGCATTGTTCCTGCAACTTAAAATAAAATTTTAGAGATTATGTAAAACAAAAATCAGATAAAAACATATAAATTATAGCCATATAAAATTCATAGACTCAGATACACACCTCTAAAGCTTGTTAAAACTTGGTTATTTTGATAATCACGAAGTTGATACAGCCTTCAAGTTTCTCATCTTGCTCGTTCAGATGCTCCATAATTCTCCTACTCGTAGAATGATTTCGTTTACAAAGGCTCAAGATATTTTAAACATGAAATATCTTACTGTGTTGCATCAACCATTCAATTCGGGTTATGAGTGAATTTAAAAAAATATGTCGTCGAATATTCAGAACTTAAATTCATCATGGGTTGATGATAGAGGCGCAAGTGGTTATGTGGTCTATTGGTCATTTTAAAGGATTGTTTTGATTGGCGCATGAGGTAGCAACTAATGCGGTATCGAGTATTAATTAGATCGTTAAATGCTCAAAATCTGATCATATCTAATGCTAAAACATCCCATCATGTCTCTATCTTAGTGGGTGGATCAGGGATCGGGGGTGTGCTTATGAATGTTTTCGTTGATATCCTCCTGCAAAAATATTCGATGCCAACCAATCTTATCGTACAATGCTGACGCGGTGAAGCTGACTTGGAGGTGTGACTCGAACCTAGGGAACCAAGATTGACTTAGGATAGAACTAGGTTGTACTATCCTCTTACCTGGTAAAGACATGTGGCATAGAATACCATTGATTTAATTCACATGTATTAATCGGAGTCGAGACTTTCCTTAAGTTATTTGTTCTAAAACAAACCTTAGCTTTCCAATGCCAAAAACGTGTCCAGGGTAGGCGATCGACGATAAACCTATCAAAGTGTTTTTTCAGATCGACTCCTTTGAAAAATTCCCGATGTCAAGAGACACATTAGGGATTGGCGACTGGGGATAACTTTCATCGTGGTCAAAATATTTGTTGTGATCCTTCTAGGTTTTCCCTGATTCCGATAAAGTGCATTGGGCATTGGCTATCGATGATGTATTTTCGTTCTTCATTAAATTATGTCCCCCTTCTTTGACTGATGCCAAAGGGGAATCGAATATTAATGACATCTTTATGCACAAACCAAAACTTCCTTTTTTCGATGTCGATGGAGATCGACGCTCAACGACTAAGGTTTTCCAAGTGGTTCTTTTTCCTTCTTTGAATTCCTTTCGATGCCAACCCTAAGTGCATTCAGTGAAGTGTTTGGCTGTCGATTCTTTATTCAGGTGTTTAAGGTATTTTTAGTCATGAGGTTTCATAAGTTCAAGAAAACTTGAATAGGTGATGAGATTCATGAAAAAAATCAAAGACAAAACATTTTTTCCAGAATGAAATCAGATCAGACAATGCAAAAGATCAAGTGGTACCCAAAAAAATGAAGAATTGATTGAGGCCTTTTTTAGTGTGTGTTGAGTGCTCAAAAATACCTTATGGTTTCCATGTAGGGTTCTATTTGGTAAATGATACCACTCAAGAAAAACAAGAAGGGTTGAGCCAACTCGAATTCAGATTTCCGACGAGTTGATTTTGCAAGAATGATTCAAAGGGCCTGGTCTTGCAACATGCTTCACAGGTGTCGTCTTGCTAGTTGTATGATCACGATAAGTTTGAAGATGAAGTCTTCACATAGACCACCTAGGACTGGGATGAGGTGGTGAAAAGGATGGTAGACCCAAAAATGACCAAGTTCAAGGCCATGAGCATGGATGAATGAGAGGAAACAATAGAGCAGTCGGCTCAAGAGGCCTTTATAGCCAGGGAAGAAATCAGAGAGGCATAGGCAACATAGGTGTAGAACATGGGATTTTCTATGAAACCTGAGGCACAATGAAGGGTATTTATTCTAATGGAATAGGCACAAAGAGTAATTGATCAGCTTCAGAATGAACCTAACCTCATAGAAATGACAAGGGTCCCTGTCGACAATCCAATCGAAAGCCAAGGATATCCAAGTGACCCAGAGCCAATACAAACTAAAGAGATCATCGGGTTAGATAATCATGAAGTTTCAACGCCATAGGCTAGATCATTAGGGGATGTTTCAGCTCAGTCCGAGATAGAAAGGACATCAGGGATAGCAAGTGCACCAAACCCCCTACACAAATTAATAACTATCTATGATGATGAAGAGAGTTTGGAGGTTTCCTTGGTGACTCCGTTATAGATCGTAGAGGAAAAGGAACCTAAGAAAGCATATTCCCAAGCCCCCTATGCTCAAATTCAAAGAATTCTACAAATTGATCAGGAGGTTGAAAGTGTCTTAGAAACTGAGATACTTGATGCATTAGGGACCCAAGTGGACAGCTTGAAGGACGAGCTAGTGCCGGATGGACAAGAAGAAGAAATTCCATCACAAGAAATCAGCATATCAACAGTCGATTATCAAGTAATTATCGATCCAGCCCCTGATGCATCCACTTTGGCCGGTACTTTACCTACCGATGAGCAACAACTAGAGGTCGAACTTTCAGAACACACAGGAGAGGTTGAAGAACCTAGTATTGAACATATATACATTGTCATAAGCCTGGGAAACATGCTTACCTGGGGAGAGCAGCAAATCCCCAAACCTGTGGACGAGATCGTTGATATACAAGCCATCACCTACTACTAAAAGAGGAAGGCCATCATGAAGAGAACCACCAAGAAGAGGAGGTTTACTCTAGACAGCTCCATCCTCATCACCACGGAGGAAAAATTGATTAGCAGAGAGCATGCCAAGACATTCGAGATTATTGGCACAAGAATGACAATCACATATGCGACCCTGGATAGAGTGAGGAAGGATGAAGAGGAGTTGGCCATTGCATTGAAGGATTTGGAGAATCTACGCCATTTGGAGAAATATTGTTAGGACTCCACACAGGCCATAGTGTTCTTAAGAAGTGAATTCCAGGATGCCTGCAGTAAATTCACGAATGAGTGGCATCTTTTCATTGTAGGGATAGCTGATTTCCAAGAATACACCCTCATGGCACTGGTGATGTGAAAGGATATGGAAATATGGTATGAGAAAGAACACCAAGCAATGGAAAGGATCGATTACTTTAGCATGGTTCAATAGGGTCGTGACATTGAAGAGCATGGTATTCGGGTACTAAGGGATAGCAACATCGACCGCATAAAGAAGTCGGTTGAATACTAGGTGAAAATGGCCTAAGAAACTCATCAGGAAATCCAAGAGAAATGGGTTGAGTGTGAAAAGAGTTGGACTAAGATCAATCGGGTGATGAGAGATATCGGCCTTCCAGAATTTGGCACACCCGATGACTTTGTCGACTTGCATGACATAGGCAAACTCCATTCCGAACAAGACTCATCATGGGCTGCAAAGATAGAAAAGGTGGTGAACATGGCACTAGGCCAAGTACAACAGTTCATGGAACACCTGATCAAGGCACAAATAATGTTGCAGCAGTTAAGTGGTAAAGTAATCAAGTATTGGGCATAGGAAGTGGAGATAAAGGAGATCCTTTCGGCCCCAATGGACCAACACAGTTTCCCATATGCCAACACATGCGAGGAACTCTTCGTCAAATGGTCGGAGTATGAGAAGTGTCATCCACTCAAGTGAAACCATTTGATGACTCTTAGAATATTGAGATATGAAAGCGCCATGTGGCAATGTTTTGTTTTACTTAGCTTTCACCTTTGATATTTGTTTTTAGTTAATAATATGTTATAAATAAGAGGATTGATCTGTTAGAAGAGGTCAATGTTTTTGGCAAAGACCCTCATTTTTGTATTTGAAATAACTATTTCACAGTTACCTTAATTGAGAAGTCTTGTTTAGAACTAGAGAAAAGTTTATGTTCATTTTTCATCAAAAGCGTGTGTGATTGGATCTGAAGAAGAATTATTTTTTATTTTTATCTCATAAATGGATGTTGTAATGAGTAAGAGTCTCTGAATCTATTGATAAGTTATCCGATTCAATATTTTTATATTTCTTGTCTCTAATGATGAAAATTAAATCATTGTGTCAATGTGTGATCAATGATTAGAGCTAAGAAAACTATTTTTCTTGCCATCGTTTATTACAGGTATGTTTTATTCTGATAATTGTATCTCATTCAATGATTGGAACACCAACAGGTTAACATATTAGTACTAGGCTTTTCATAGGTTCAAGAATCATTGCCTGCATGCTTGAGCACGAGGGTTATCCCAAGATCAACCTTCTTCAGTAGTTAATCATTTCCCTTTGTTACCCAGCTATTTTATACGAACATTTACCTTGTATCGGTCTCACCTATAAGAGAAAATACAAAAAAGAGAATGTTCAAACTGAAGGAGGATCTTTCATAAGAAGACATCATGTCAATCACTACGTAAAGCCCGTCGATTAATTGTCAAGATCACAAGATCTGGAGAACCATTCCACCATTAAATGATGCAAAATATAATTGGGCCTCGATGGCGAGTTTGGTTCCTACTGTTGAGTTAAATGGATTTAGGACCCATCAACATAATTGGTGCTAGAAGGAGGGCCTGAAGAATGAATGGATCACAATATTTTTGACATAATATTTCACACAGCTTGTAGATTCAAAACAACCCACATGCATGGCTATTCATTCTCAAGATAGCCCACACACATTGAGTACTCCTGAAATGAGTAACTTACCTCGGAATGAGGAAGAAAACTTATTACCTTAAATACCTTATGCTCTTCCCCATGAGGATTTGAACTAGTTCAGAAGAATCACAAGAGCTTACACCTGACAAATCGGAGGAATACCCTTAGCTCTGTTACTTCCTCAAAGAAAACAGGTAAGCATACCAGTGGTCGACACCCCCGACCAGGTTTTCATTCACACATTAGAAGACCTGATAGATTTCACCCTCATCGAAATCAAACATCCTCTTAATCTAATCCCTGAAACACTAGTCGGTAACTGCTCTGAGCTCGACGATTTTTTCGACGAGGAAGGGTTCAAATCAGAATGGTCAGTTTCGGGATAGAACGACATGAAAGATAAAAATGATCACAATGAATAAAGGGGAAACCCACCTCATAATAATCAACCTTGGTTGGCAAGAGATGCTCTGGTCATCCCCGAATGAGTACATAACCTTCCCTGACACCCAAAAAGGTTACTCCATAAATTTGACCCTGAAACCTCAGGATTGCCTAAAGACCATATCAAACAATTCATACTAGCTAGCAAAGTAATGAGTGTCCAACATGAAGACATATTATGCATTATTTTCCACTATTATTTTGAGAATTCAGCCTCCACATGGTATTTTAACTTACCTGTAGGGTCCATAACTAGTTGGACAAAGTTTCAAAAGGATTTTCTATATAAATTTGCAGAAGAAACCACTACAAGAGATTTGATGGCTGAGTTGTTCATCGCCAGCATGAGTTCAACGGAGAAGGTTAAAGACTTTAATCAATGATTCACCACTATCCTAAAAAAATTTCAACCCAAATCTAAACCCACTCATGAGTTTCAAATCGAAGTTTATGCTAATGCTCTCCCAACTTCTATTGTTTGTGAAGAGGGCTGCCAAAACAACCTTATCTGAGAATTTTGAAGAAGACAAAACAATAGAATTCCAAATGAAGGGATGTAAATAAGGAAGGGTCTCATTATTTAATAAATAAGTTCAACCTCTTCTTAGGAAAGGACTCCTGTTGATTAGACCCCCAGGGAAACAAACAGAACAAGGTCCCGAAAAGGGAAGTGGAGACATAAAATACCTACAACACATGGTTAAGAAGTTGTCAAATGAGGTCATAGACATGAAAAGAAATGCAGGGGAAGGAAACCAAGGCCAAAGGCCCTATAAACCCTGTTTTAAAATAAATTCACCTTTCAAAGCAATTGAACCTCCCCCAACCAACTTGAACATCAATCTGGGAAATGTAGCATCTAAATCGTTCTGTACCTATCACTAAGAGAAACATTATGAAAGAGACTACCCACAATGGATGCATGACATGACTTTGATGGCCAATCGATTTCTAGATGAGGTTTCCCTTACTAAACAATCAAGTGGCTCAACTATGAATATTGTTGACTAGGAAGAAGTTGATCCACTAGAATAAGCAACCATGATGATATGGGACCCTGGCCTACCAATGCCTTTCGATGACCTATTTGAGGTTCAAGAAACACCCACAGAGGTCTTGGATATGCAAACATGAAGTATGGTTCATCTTGTCTCAAACAACCTTATTGCGACCCAAACTTCGTGAGGAAAACCAACTCTCAATCACTCGAAAGAATATTTTGTTCATGGAATAAATTCTATAAATATCCATACACGAGAATCACCCAAGCTATAATACAACATAGTAGAAGTTTTGAAAACATTGAAGGAAAATATATGGGTCATGGACATATGTAGAATCCCTCAGCAAAAGGACTTTATGTTACAAGCATTGAAGTCAGTAGAAAATCCTACAACAAGCACTGACCAAGGAGAAAATCTAGCTCCCACAGATCTAATAAATAAACCAACTGTCAGCACTTGCTCTAAAGTTAAGAAGGGAAATCATTTTGTCCCACCGTTCCTTTTGACATTTGAAGTCTTCAATAAAAACCTCCATAACTATCTGGTTGACTCATGAGCATCCTCTAATGTTATTCCATTGTTTATATGTAATAAATTGAATGCAGTCCCTCTCAAAAGTGATAAACATGTGATACAACTAGATAGAACCCAGGTGAAGGTTATGGAAGAGCTCAATGATGTAATGATCATACTGGCAACACACCCTAAATTTGTTCAAGTAATTGACAACATTGTAGTAGATATACCAGAAGCTTATGGATTTCTACTGAGTTGATATTGGTCTGAGAAGTTAAATGGATACTTTAGTACAGACTGGGCTCACCTTTGGCTTCCATTAAAGGCACACACAAATATGATCAGGATCGACAGGGAAAGATATCTAAAACATATTTTCACCAACATAGAAACCCTTAATGAACCCTCATATACATATTTCCCTGTGCTAGGAAATTATTCTTATGACTCTGATTTTTGGAATTTCTCCCCCCTATCATTTGATGTTCCTCTTACTCAAAACTCCAAAATAATTTTTCAAGAAAATTGGCCAACAACAGTGGAGGAAACCCTCTTCTTCCAGGAACTGGTGTTAGAAACCACATAAGAGATAGGAGGACAGGAGGAAAGTGGTAGAAAAAAGGAATCTTATGGTTTTTGTTCACAAATTTGGACCTTACACTTTGATGGATCCAAATCACAAGAAGGGTTATGGGCAGGGTTCATCCTCATTGGTCCAAAACGTAAAAAAGAATTCTTGTCCTGTAGACAAGAATTTGAATACATAAACAACACCGTAGAGTATGAATCTCTAGTACAAGGGATAAAGAAATCCATATATTTAAACATTAAAGAATTGAAGGTTTTCATAGATTCTTAAATCATCATTAGACAAGTAAGGAACATTGTGCATTGCAACTCTCCCCACCTGAGAAATTACCAACAGGAAGTGCACGGACTAATAGAACATTTTGAAGCCTTTAACATTACAACGATCCCCAGAACAAAGAACACTCTTGTTGATTCTCTGGCCACTTTTGACTCAAGGTTATGCCCTCTAGAATATTACAAAGCCTACTAGTTCACTGTGGAGCTACTCTACAAACCATCGGTGCCCCAAAATATTTCTAATTGGAAGGTATTTAAAGCGGATGAACAAATCATAAGATTTTTGACCAATCAGGATAATTTTAAAGACTTGGCTATTGACGATGAAGTATTTCAGTAGCAATTAGTAGAAACCGATCCTCATACAGATCAACCAACTGACAAACCAAGGTATCACATGATACCGAAGGGAGTGGAAAATTTAGAAAACCTTTTTGAATTAAGGGAGAGATTCAAATGGTCAACGGACACAAATATGGGGAGTTCTTGTCCCATGTACGAAACTATAAATCTAGGAACCCCAAAAAACCCCAAGAATATAAATCTTGGCAAGACATTATCTAAATATGAAAGGAAGGACTATCTCAAACTTTTCAGACAATATCAAGATGTCTTTGCATGGTCCTACTGAGATCTGAAAACTTATGATACTCCTATCATTCAACACACCATCCCGTTAAAGCATGGAGTGAAACCATTCCAATAGAAGCTCCAGAAGTACCACGCATCCATGGAGCCTCTCATGTGTCAGGAGTTAAAGAAATTACTATATGCTAAGATTATCTTCCAGGTTAGACACTCTGCATGGGTAGAAAATTTGGTTCCTGTGAGGAAAAATTCTGGGGAGATCTGCCTCTGTGTAGATTTTAGAAACCTCAATAGAGCTTCATAAAAGGACAACTACCCAGTCCCACCAATGGATAAAATATTGCATATCATGTCTAGCCATGAAATTTTCTCCCTACTAGATGGTTTTTCAGGTTGCGACCAAGTTCTAGTTTCAGAGGAGGACCATTTAAAGACTACATTCCGAACCAAGTGGGGAACCTTTGCTTATAAACACATGCCCTTTGGGTTAATAAATGCATGGGAAACCTTCCAAAGGGCCATGGATGTAGCGTTTCAAGGACTAATCAACAAATGTGTAGTAGTTTATTTGTATGGTGTGATTGTGTATTCGAAGAACAAAGAAGATCACATCCAACACTTAACCCATATTTTCGAAAGGTGTAGGAAATACGGTATATCCTTAAACCCTAAGAAAACTATATTTGGTGTCGAGGAAGGTAAAATACTAGGACATATTATACCTCAAGAAGGAATTCACATAGAACCAGAGCGAATTAGGGCTATAGCTCAACTTCCATTACCCCACAACAAAAAGGCTATGCAATCCTTCTTTGGGAAAATCAATTTTGTGAGGAAATTCACCTCTGATTTTGATGAAACTATCAAACCCCTACAAAAAATGATCCACTAAGATGTTGAATTTAAGTGGGATGATCTACAAAAAAGTGATTTCAGCAATATTAAGGCTAAAATATGTCAAGCTCCAATGTTACAAAGTCCTGACTTTAGCAAAGATTTCTTCCGCTACACTTTTTGCTCCGACCAATCTTTAGTTGCAATATTGACTCAAGAGGATGATGACAACAATGAGGCCCTGGTCTCATTTATGAGTATTAATCTCCAAGGGGCCAAACTAAATTACCCTACTATAGACAAGCAGGCTTATGCAGTATACAAGGAAGTGAAACACTTCAGATCTTACATCCTAAAGAACCATACCAAAGTCATCGTGCCTCACCCTACAGTATGATACCTATTCACTCAACAAGATATGGGGGAAAGAAGAGGAAACTGGATGGAAATAGTCCAATAATTTGATCTAGATATAAAACCTGCTAAACTAGTTAAGGGACAAGGATTATAAAAACTGGCAGCTAAAGCCCAGGACCAAATAAATGAAGACTCTCGATGGGAGAATGAATTGGAATTATGGTGTGGTGAATATTTATATGTCTCCCTAGGGAAAGAGTCTTGGTATGAGAAACCGACTTATCTCCTGCATCATGGAAATTGCTCAGAAAACCTAAATCATAGGGAAAGGAGAGCCCTCAGGTTAAAATCAACACAATATCACCTCATAAATTGGGTGCTCTTTCATGTTAATTATGATGGGGTACTTTTAGGATGTATAGAATGTGAATATGAAGACAAGGTTATGAAAGAGATCCATGATGGTCCTGTAGGTAGAAATTTCATAGGAAACACCACCGCTCACAAAATACTGAGAGCCGACTATCATTGGACTACTTTTTTCAAGGACGCTCACACATACGCTATAAACTATAAAACTTGTCAAATAAGAGCGGGGAGGTAAAAGAGAGAAGATGTCCCACTCCAACCTGTGGTTGTCTCCAGGACATTCGAGCAATGGGGGTTAGATATCATAGGATAAATTACACTAAGTTATTCAAAACAACATAGATACATACTGACTTCCATAGACTATTTCAAAAAATGAGCAGAGGCCATCCCTCTAACTCATGTAAATGAAAATGTCGTGATCCAATTCATAGAACAACAACTGATTACGAGGTCCAATATGCCTTCCATCCTTGTTTTTGATAATGTCTCTTACTTTTTTTCCACCCTATTAATAGAGTTTTCTCTAGAAAAATAAATCATAATCAGATACTCTATAAACTATTATCCACAGGGGAACATAGTGGCATAATCAACCAATAAGAACCTAGGGAGGGTATTAAAAAAAACAGTTGCAGACAACCAGAGGAATTGACATAGTTCACTCCATAATGCATTATGGGATGATATAGTAACACCTAAGCAAGATATAGGAAATTATCCATACTTTCTGGTATACAGATAGGAAGTCATTCTCCCAAATGAGCTATATCTTCCATCTCTTTAGCTTTGTCAATATTCTAGAGGACAACCCTCATCATTTATACAACAAATAATTGTTACCCTCCTCATGCTGGAAGAAGAGAGGGAGAAAGAAAAATCAAATTTCATAGCTCATCAGTAGATAGTTAAAAGGTGGCTTCATAAGCATTAGGCCAAAGAGAAGAATTTTGAAGTAGGAGACTTAGTCCTAAACTGGGATAGAGAAAATGAGATAAAGGGAAAACATTCGAAGTTTCAGAATCTATGGATCAGACCCTTTAAGGTAGCCGAGAAAATTGGGGTAGGCACATATCGATTGAAAAATAGGAGGGGGGAACCTGACACCTTCCCAGTGAATGGCCAAGCCCTAAAACAATATTTTCATTAAAAAAAAAATGTGTGTGTTTTCATGATGTTTTGTTTTTAGGTAGGCTGATTGTGGAGTGCATTTTTTCTTTTGTTTATTGTTATAACACTTATGTTCTTTTTAAGTTTGTGTTTATCAAGACATTATTGATTCCCTAGGTCCTTATAAGAGGATCGCATAATTTAGTTCTATCCCGAGTCATTATTGATTCCTTAGGTCCTAGTCACACCTCTGATTCAACATCGTCGTGTCAAAATTGTATGGTAAGATCAATTGGCATCAGATCCCTTTGTAGGAGAATATCAATGAAAAAAATTGTAGAACAACGCCGACCCCTGATCCATCCATTGAAAGAGAAACACAAGGGGATGTTTTAGCATTAGATACGATTGGATTTTGATCATTTGAGATAATTAATACCTGATCCTACATTAGTTTCTACCTCGTGCACCAATCAAAATAGTCATTTAAAGTCACCGATAGACCACATCACCACCCGCGCCTCCATCGTCAACCCACGATGAATTTAAGTTCTAGAGATTTGGTGGAAGATTTATTGAATTTTCACTCATAACCTGAATTAAATGGCTGATGCAACATGGTAAGATATTTCGTGTTTAAAATCTCTTGAGCCGTTGTGAAAAAACTTCATTTTGTGCGCAAGAGAATTCCAGAGCATCTGAAGGAGCTAGATGATCAACTTGAAGGTTGTATTGACCCTGTGATTATCAAAATAACCAGGTTATAACAAGATTTAGAGGTATGTATCCGAGTTTGTAAATTTGTTGGCTATAATTTATATGTGTTTTTCCTATTTTTACATAGTCTGTGAAATTTTTCTTAAGTTGAAGGAACAATGCCTGATGATTAAGGTTTCTGTGGTGAGAGTTTTTTTCAGAATTAATCGAAAGAACCACACTATTGTCTATTTTTTATCGACGTTTCACATCCACAGTAGGATCCATATTTAGGACATAATAGCCAGTTTTATTAAGTTGTAGGAACAATGCCACTGAGAAAGCCAACCACCAGACGCTTTTCGAGAGCACCAAAGATAAAAGAACCATAGAAAAGCATAGGTTCTTTTCTAGGGATCACGAGGCAATTGGAGTACGTACCTAGGCCAGATTTTGTCCTCAAGACAACAAAAAATAAAGTTTTCATCCATCCTCTGGCCTTTGGCGATACAGAGGAAACCATCAGGTCCAAGATGGTGCTCCCACAGTGGGGGGATATCTGTAACAGGATCAACTGAGAAGAATACCCAAAATATGTCCCACACAGTGATCCATATGTGAGGGCACTCAATGACAAAGTGTTCTCGAACATACGATGGTCATATCTACATATGGTGGAAAGAAGAACACTCATTTTTCCCTACATAGAGGTCTTGAAGTGGCTCAATGACCACACAGACAGACAAAAATGTTTAATCAATTATGAAAATGGCGTGTCTGTCAAATTTTTCCTCCTGGTAGAAGTTCAGAAATATTACAAACTCAGAGACCTAGAGGAGTGGCTAAACACAGACTTAGTGGTGAAGTTCTATGAACGCCATGATACCAGTTGATTGATGGCCTCATGGTGGAGGGAGGAAAACAAATTTACCAACTAGAACATTGGCTGGTATGGGACAGTTAACTTAAGGAACCATGCGTCTATTTGATAGCTCTCATCTGTCATTTGTATAGAGAGAAATATTTCTCCAGGTTTTCAGAAGGATGGATTCCTTTGGCATACAAAATTGTGATTGTCGGGTGCAGCTTCAACTAGGGAGAAATAATATCCAAGAAACTAAGCACCTATGTGCAACAGGCTCAAATGATGAAGGATGGGGAAGAACCAACTTTTTACATGGCTTCATTCCTACTCAATCTTATGTGCACTAGGAACATTTTTCGCCGGCCTGAATCTGAGCTGGCATGTTGCAGAGATCCCTATCCATGTATAATTCAACGTGCTATGGGAAATAGGTATAAGAAATCTTACTCCCTCATATGTGATGAATTCATCACTCGAATTTATTTTATTCTTTTTAAGAAGGAATTTCCAAGGCTATTGGCGATAGCCAATAACATGATATCCAAGGTAGGCCATTGGTATTTGGATGAGCACGCCACCTACATCAAGGTGTTCAGTGCCACCGGAGCACCACATCTTCTACCATCTCATGTCTCATACAAGCTCGTCGTAGGAGAAATATGTTATGAGACCATCTTGCAAGGATACAATGCCATCCTAGTCAAAGACAATAAACGAGATTCCATACCCTATGGTTTCCATGTAGGGTTCTATTTGGTAAAGGATACCGCTCAATCTAAACAAAAAAGGCTAAGCCAACTTAAATTCAAATTCCCGACGAGCTGATTCTGCAAGCACGATCCAAAGGGAATGGTTCTACAACATGCTTCACATGTGTCATCCTATTGGTTGTATGCTCATGATTAGTTCGAAGACAAAGTATTCACAGAGAATGCCCAGGACTGGGATGAGGTGGTGCAAAGGATGGTCGACCCAAAAATGACCAGTTTTAAGGCCATGAGCATGGATGAACAAGAGGTAACAATAGAGAAGTCAGCTCAAGAGGCCCTCAAGTCCATGGAAGAAATCAGAGAAACAAAGGAAATAGAGGTTTAGAACAGGGGATTGTCTATGACATTAGAGGCATACGAAAGGGGATTTATCATAATGGAACATGCACACAGAGTAATTAATCAGCTACAGAATGTCCCAGACCTTGTAGAAATGACAAGGGTCCTTGTCGACAACCCAATCGAAATTCGAGGAGGTCCAAGTGACCCAGAGCTAATATAAATTGAAGATATCACCGGGTTAGATAACCATAAAGTTTCAATGCCACAGGCCAGATCACCAGGGGACATTTCGGCTTAGCCTGATATAGCGAGGAAATTAGGGAGAGAAAGTGAACTAAACCCCCTACACAAATTAATAATTATCTACGATGATGAGGAGAGTTTGGAGGTTTCCCTGGTGACTTTGGTATAGATAACAAAGGAAAAGGAACCTGAGAAATAATCTTCACAAGCCCCCGATGCTCAAATTCAAAGCCTTCTACAAAGTCACCAGGAATTCAAAAGTGTCTTAGGAACTGAGCTACTCGATGCACCAGGGACCCAAGTGGACAACCCGAAAGGACAAGATAGTGTCAGGTGAACAAGAAGAAGAAATGCCACAACAGGAAATCAACAGCTCAACAACCGATTATCAAGTAAGTATCGAGCCTTCCCCTGATGCATCCACTTTGGTCGTTACTTTACCTCCCGATGAGAAACAACTAAAGGCTGAACTTTCAAAACACACAGGAGAGTTACAAGAACCTAGTCTTAAACATATATACATTGTTAGGAGCCTAGGAACCACGCTTACCTAGGGAGAGCAGCAAATCCCCAAACCCATGGATGAGGTCACTGAAATACAAGCCATCTCCTATGAATAAAAGAGGTAGGACATCATGAATATAATGTAACACACCCACGACGGGGTGTAAAAATTTTGTGCTTCTTAAGAGAATCGATGTCCTCATTCGATGCTTCTACTCCATTCTTCTCTTCCAGGGCTCCCCAGCCACGACCTCCATGCTCCAAACTGAACTCAGAATTGGAAGATATCCTCTTACAATACCTTCGATTTATAACATTCCCCTTATACTTGCATATGACCGTGAGTTGTGACTCGACGACAAAACAGTAGGCTCCAAGACAACCACCACACGAATTCCCCCAGAATGGTAATTCGCCTAAGTTCACAATCTGACGTCGTGTGTCCTTGGGGATTTCAATGGTCCTGATTCACTTTGGGACTTCAGTGTTTAGTATTTTCTACTTCTCCACACTCACTTTATCCCGAAATTCTTTGACCCAAAGTTAACGATTTATCAACGTGTGTCTCCCACAAATCGACAACTACAAATCACTTCGGTTATTCGGGATTTGGGAGTTTCGAACACTCCAACACCTTTCTCCTCCGAAGTACTTTGTATCTGAAGTTATAGATCACATTCCATGCATCTTTATCGATCAACAACTGTAATATACTTCGAGACTTCAGTGTTCATGAATCCTTACTCATGTAACCCCACTTTCCTCTGAAGTGGCTATCTCCTAAAATGGAAGATCTACTGACACGTGTCCTTAGTTGATGGATGACTCAGATGAACTCTAGATCTTTAGCCTTTGGGAGTTCTTGTTTAACACATCCCCTTTTCTCCCAGAGTGATTTCACCCAAAGTCTATAGATTTACGCCACGTATCCTCTCCCTCAGATTGACGGTACAGACGGACTCCGTCACTCCACGAATTTCCAAGGGAAACTCACGGTTAATCATCTCTTAATACCCCAGTGTGTTCCACTCTAAGAGAGACACCTTTCATCATCATCACTCAACACATGGGTTCCCATGTTCTCTCGATGTAATCCCCATATTACCTCAATCGAACGATCGAGAGGGGTCCTGAAGGATCCATAGATCCACAGTGCACATTACTTTGCTACTTCATTCTTCGGGAGCTTTGGTATTACTAAGCCTCTATTCTCCTGAACCAGTCAACACTGGACTAACTACCTCATGGATCTGATGGTTAGGATGGCTTCTGGACATCCTCATATCTAAGGCCAAGATTAACTTCGGGACTTTGGGTCTTCGTGGATTTATACCTCCCTCACGATGAACTCGCTCAATTTGTCGAACTCGCTCAAATAGATCTCATTCATTAATCTTCCAAACAAGGGAACCTTCCCTTTCTATACTTCAACCTCGCTATTATTCCTGATATTTGTTAGCTCTGAAAGGCTTAAGAGCTTTTCTCTCTTTCTCCTGAACTTAACACTTAGAAGGGTATTATGCACACCCCTTGTGCTCCTTCATCAAGTCTAGAACCTAAGTGGTTCTCAGTCTCTACTTTCCTCACAGAGAGCCTGTGTGTATCTGCACCACCTCTCCTAAGATTAATAGACTCCATCCTCCAAGGGACTCAGAATGATTAGGAGGGTCAACATGCATACATGAGACAGTGCCCAAGGTTGACGAATTCATAGTTCGTGACTAGCTTAAGCCACCACAGGACACAAGCATTTACGAGTATAAAATATGAAATTCGATACTTACTTAAATACATAATTTAAATAAGAATAAAGAGATACAGTATAACCATTAAGAAAACATGCACATCTCTAGGTCATTCACAGTATATCTAAATTTAATTTGGAGTACCACTTAAATACACAAGATATGCGACTACTTATCTATTACAAGTGGTAGCCAACTAATTGACTTTGGGTGTTCTTCCTTCCACTCAACCATAGGCTTAGAGTAATTCATTTTTATCACTCTGGCCACCCCTGTTCCAGGCCATGATATCACCAGGGAACTCTTATAGCTCTCAAAGGTTCTTTCTCTATTTCAGCTTCTGCTCGGATTCTGTTCTCTACAACTTTCAAAGATTTATTTCTATGTTATGGCCCTAGGTGAGGTTTATTAGATGCTCACTCAGCATCAAGCTCATGACCTTCTGTTCATCATTCATCGGAGAGCTCCATGCATCTCCCTTACGAGCTTACACTCTCTTATGATGTCTCGTCTCTGGTTGTCCGTGTGTATGTATCTTACCTTTCTTCTTTAGGATGGTTTTCTACCTATCATTTTCCTTATGTTAGAAGGAAGCTCGGGTCTATAGGTATCTGTGGTACTTCGAGCTGACATTCTGTAGCTAGACCATGCTTCCATTCATGGGGGTGGTTGATAATTCAACCACCGGTCCTTTCTTTATTAACTGGTTTCTCCCCTTGGGATCCAAAGGAGGTTTATCATCCTCGTCAAGGGAAATTTGGGTTTATTTGATATAATGAACCCTCCCTTATAGTTTTCACATTCTTCCTCTAGTGATATCATGGCCAGTACTTTCAAGGTTTCACCCCCACAGTAAGTTATTGGAAACCCAAACAATAATACATTTACATTGTCCACATGCCTTAGCATGGTAATCCTATTTTATGATTAAATTACAAACTGGGGGAAACAGGGGTGTTACAATTCCCTCCCCCTTAAAGGAACACTGTTCTCTGTGTTCTTTCTCAAAAAAACATGTCATGCCTTTGTCATTGATCCATGTCAGAAATCTTGATCCTTCTTTCTTGGTCAGATTCTTTTTTAGAACCTTAATATTTGTCACCTGATTTCATTAATTCTTGGACAACAAGCACATTAATCATAGTATCATGTGATAACATTGTATAAAAATTTCTAGGAACAATTTTCTAATTTTAGCACAATAATTATCAGTGCAGTTTTTGGATTTGTATCCACATGGTTGTCTTGTTATCCAGGCTCACTACCTTTCCTTGACATACCCATAGTATGTATGATCCCATTAGTCTACAAGAACTATCAAGGTCTCCTCTTCCTTGTGCTCACTCACCCTCCAAGTCCAAGCTCACGCATCACCATCATTGCTATACAGTCCCTCGGGTGATCCATATTGCCTTGCAAGGTTTTCTCTCATAGGAAGAACAACCCATCATGTGCATGATCCAAATATTTTACAAGAACTATCATGGTATCCTCTTCCTTGTGGTCACTCACCCTCTAGGCCCAGGCTCAGGCATCCCCTTCACTGCTATACAGTCCCTCGGGTGATCCATCTTTCCTTGCCAAGGTTTTCTCGCATAGGAATATCTACCCATCGTGTGCATGATCCCAATAGTTTACAAGAAATATCATAGTCTCCTCTTCCTTGCGGTCACTCACCCTCCAGGCCTAGGCTCAGGCATCCCCTTCACTGCTATACAGTCCCTCGGGTGATCCATATTGCCTTGCCAAGGTTTTCTCACACAGGAAGAATTCCAAAGACTTTATCGAGCCTTACAGTCAAGGTGTCCCCCAGACTTTCTCCGTCGAGGCATCCCTCCATCTTGTGTTATCTCAACACAATATATTCTAGGTGATCATGGCTTACCACGGGGTTCACATGGCTTAATAGTAGCCATTTTTCATCATCTTTCGTTTCTGGACGAATCTTTTCTTCTCACCCATATCACAGGCATACAGAAATTCATGACATAATCATAAATTTTAATTCAAAATTTTTCTTGTAAATCTTTCACCTACAGACTTCCAAATTTCATATTTGTTCCACACAGGAACCAAACTCATAATCATGGGACTTTCCTTCCCATAGCGGTTTGGTTCAACATGTAATTGGTCTTCCTTATGGGCTTACAACGCTGCCATATCCAAGACACCTTTGCTTCCTTCACTTTCAACTTCAATCAGCCAAACAAATTGTTAGTTTCCCATGCACGTATATTTTATTACACCTTTATAACGTCGTCACAAACAATTTCAGAATTATGCATACTAACAATCAAATTTACTTTCTCAAAAAGGAAATACCATTCCTTGCAATTTTATCCATACAATTCATTCTTTACACAACCAAACATATTGTTAGTCTCTCATGCATCCATGTATATATATCTATATTCATAACCATGCATACTAACAGTTCATCACATCTATATAAACATGAAAAGGGAATCCCATTCCTTGCCTATGCCTCATTTCAACATACCAAACCTTTCAAAATGTAATTCAACATTTCAAAGGATTTAACAAATGTTCTAGTATTCATGACCACATTCATACCCATTGCACTCTTGCATTGATTTCAATTTTGTCACACTTTATGACAGGTTCTTGGCCATGGTGTGTTGAAATTTAACCAACCTCTTCACCACATGGCTTATTCATTTTCATTCACTCTCATAGCAGGACCATGTTTCCTACCATAGGCTGATCATGATCCCAAATTAGTACACATGAAACTCAAAAGTTTCACATTAATTCCTTTAAGCATTCTTCCTTCATTAATAACCAGGGTGCCAACACTTATGGCTACCCAATTTGTTTTCCTTCAACACTTACATAATGTAAGTAAAACATTGGAAGGTCCTCCTTCCTTACTGAAAATTCCATTGTCTGCCCTCTTATGAAACATGCATTCCCTCAATGCATTCCATGCACCGTGCCAACTATGAGCACCTTTATTCCCATAGAGATATTCCTCACGACCATGGTCTAACGTAGAGTGATAAACTCTACCTTCCTTGACTGGGTTGGAGGACTCTGTTTTTCTCTCCATGCGATATAGAGATGTGACCTTAGCTCTATTATTTGCATGAGCTACCCTTTCAAATCCCATGCCTGGGTGCTATGTGTTATAACCCTAAATTGCACTATCCATGCTTACCTAGCATCAGGCCAACTCATTGCCCTTCATTGCCAAAGCCATGCTAAACAGACTCTTCAAAAACCTCCTAAATTAAGTAACCAGCACCCTAACCTATCACTGGGCGCGTTGGAACGCTGGCAGGCCTTATACTGCACGCGTTTGAACACTGGCTGGCCCACTACAGCAAGTGTTTACCTAAAAAAGAAAAAAATTAGGAAAGTTTCCGTCGGGACGAGAAGCTTTTTGTCAGTTAACTGGAACTCCCAGCCATGCATGGCCGAGATTTCGCCTAAAACCCTAGCTCCTTCTAGCCTATAAAAGGAGGGGTAGGGGTACTATTCAAAGGAGGAA
>JZKD02S1756884.1:546812-590185 GCA_000966675.3 Picea glauca
TTTTGTCCCAACCCTTTAGCCTTTCCTCAAGCTTTAGGAGAATTCAAGCAAAGAAGTTGGAGGACAAAGAAGAGGAGGAGCCCAGGATCAGGATCGAGGAACGGTGGCCGGTCTCTATAGTCATTGTAAGTTGACTCATATTGAGATTAATAAAAATATGCTTTTCCCGTCCCAAATACATGAGTCTCATATGTCTTATTTGATTTATGTTTAATCTCTAACCCTCTAGTAGATCAATAGCATGCATGTGTAGTTTTGTCTTGATTGCAGGATCGCTTTTTGGAAGGAGCAGCAGCAGCAAGAGGATAAAATCTCAACGGAGGATCTACTTCAACCGTCGATAAAAAGGTTAGTTGATTCTTCCCATGTTTTCCTGAGAAAAAGGGTTTTAGGTTTGGGGTAGAAGGTTAAAAGTTTTTCTTAAGGGTCATGATCTGCATGCAAGTTTAAAGCCCTAGCTTGCTAGTCCATAGGGTAGAATAACCCCACAACACTATGATCCTGGCTAAACCCCTTTTTTGTAATTCAATGGTGAAGATTCATCCTCCCCTAGATCCAACGGTTGCAAGGGATTGTGGAACCTCAACTAGATCGTGGTTTAATTCTCCTTTCAATCTCCACAATGGATACAAGCCGTCCAATCTTTGATTGGACCCCAAACTAAAAATCAAAACAAAACTATATTGATTTTAATTTACGGGTATAGGTCCTAACATTAATCCATGTGCATATGCCTTCTCTGAAATGAATACGGGTCATTGATCTTATCCCTAGATCGATTCCAAATCCAACAATATGGCATAGAAGTATTTGACTGAGAATTTAGACTGAGAGTAGAGCCTTGATTTTCCAAATTCAACCACAGAGCCCAATCATGGTACGATTTTACGTGGCATTAATGAGTGGGTTCCTTGTAGGTCCACCCACCGATCATTCACATATCAACGGTTCATAGTGATTACAAAATCCCCAATGTGCTTTCTCTTTATCGAAGAGTTCAATCTCCATAATATGAAAAAGTGCTCGCCAAACTATTTTAATCGTGGTCATTGATCATCCACCCCGACGAGATCAATGGTGTTGGTTGATTGTGGGCCGTGAATTAGCGCACCCGTTAATTCTGCCTTCGTAGTCCACAATCAATACGAGCTTTTCGATCTACGATTGGACCCCAAACTAAAAAAAAAAACTACATTGAACTTAAATTAAGGGCATAGGCTTCGTTGTTAACTCATGTGCCCATTTGATCTCCGCAATGAATATGGGTTGTCGATATTATTGAATGATTGGAATTTGATCCATTAACTCTAGTGGATCTCAAAATTGATCTGACAACTGAGATCAGTTACCTTCCGATGAATGGTTCATTTTCACTTCCTCTATCAGGTTCTTGATTAACCTGATTCAATCCGGGTTTTATTTCACGATCCTCACGATTTTGATATATAGTTGATCGAAGGGATTTATACGATCTCTTGGTAAAGGTTTTTGACCTTTTGAGTCAACATATATCATTTGGTTCAAATTTTCCTGCATCATACAATTAGTCTTCATTGCCAGAGGTTCATACCTCCAACATTTGGGTTCTTCTTCCCGAATCATACCCTACTTGGGTATCCATGGCATACAACTGCCCTTTCAAAATTCTGTGCATAACATGAGACAATAAATAATTCAGAAGGGATTTTCACCCGAATCTTTTCATACATGGAGCCATATAATCATGAACATTTTTATACTTGTTCTTGGCTACTAGCACCCTCTTTCTGATTTTTTACCTCATCAGCGGTGCTTTAGGGGGATTCTTACAGTCATGTCAACAATATTTCGACCACAACCTTCCCATGTCCATCATCTGCTCGAGGTTTCCCATTATTAGTAACACTCTTCCTCAACAGTTCTAATTCCTTTCTACACACAACATGCATAATTAGTTGTAATATCAATTAAAATGCATGTATCATAACATTCGAATCCATAAGAATTCTTCAAAAGTCCTAGCATATATTTATGCACTTCACACATTATCTTCAAGGGTTTCCATGAATGCAATATAGACAATTCTCAATTGTTTCTATAGTAATACAATCATCATCACTACAGTGTCAAGACATTTACTTTTATTAGTAAATCAACTTTCTCATTCTAGAGGAAACATAATCACATAGCAAGAAAGGAGTTAGGGGCTCTCCCCTTTTTCCACTTCTTGTCTTTTTAAAATTTATTCCAGTTTGGGATCTCCCTTCTCTTTGCCTTGAGCAACCTTGGTTAGGCCTCACTCTAACCCTTTTGGATACAATAGAATGCTTAGTAGAAATATTTTTGTTCATAGTGGGTCATGAACCTGTGCATCCTGCACATTATTATTTGGTTCTCAGAGTGGTTAACATTCATATGTTATTCTTCCACCTACACATTTTATTTTAAGAATGTAATCCATGATTCTTATATAGGCAAGCTTTGTCACCCATTTCCCAACCTTCAATAGTCATTAGGGTTGTGATTGTGTTCTTTTGACAGATTCCTTACACAGTTTCTTCACATGCAACTTTCTTATTGCATGTCCATCACTATCTGTGATGGACTCAGCCTTGAGTTAGCTTTAGCCACCTACCAAATATTCCTTAAGGAATATAAACATGCATCTTTGTCATGTACCCAAATTATGTATCCATACATACTCTGGTTTTTGTTAACTTACATCCATGATGTACTTAATCATATTCATAATCCTAATCCTGCATGTAGTTGTCATAGGTATATCTCACAGCCCACATGCATCTTTACTTTTAAAATTAGTCAACTCAGGATTGTTCACAATCCTTATCACGTGATTCTCAAAGGCATAATCATTTGCCTCTTATTATGACAACATAGTAGATTTTCTCATTCACCCTTTTATCTAATTATATTAGTATTCCATGAGGAAATGGAATACATTCCCCTTAGGCTATTATTTGGAACAAAACTTTCATGACTCTTCAGAATGGAGTCAGCCATGTGTCCATAGTATTCATTTAATCTAGACAAGAGCAATTCTTTCTTTATATTTCACTCATCAGCGAAACCATATCGTGCCTATAACTATACTCTTACATCATACATGTGCATCACTTGCACGTTTAATATCATTCATACTTAACTGGTATTAATATCGGGCTTCATGTTAAGAAGCTCCACAATGCATTAAACCCATGCACTCAAGTATAATTAAACATAGTTAAGTATTCATCATGCTATCTTATTGCTTGCACCTTTTCCCATATCATTCACACACATGGACATACCAGGCTTCCAAATCCTCCTCCCAGGGATATTCCAATCATTCTTATGACAAGCCTCATCAGGATACTCAATACTAAGCTTCCCTCTCAGTTGAGGTCTTGTAGCCATATTATTTTTTTATGTATACACATATACATAGGTGCATCTCTTGCACCCCTTTTACATTCATATTTTAGTTTCAACATTAGTGTTCTTTAGTGAGAGGTTACGATCATTCATATGACTAGTCTTATAGTCATAATTCATATGGATGCTTCCCTCTCTTTATGGGAACAACCAACAAGGGTCACTCTTGGGAATTAGAAGCAGTCCCAAATGACTCCTCTTTATATTGCTTAAATAGATTATCCTTGTTGTTGGTTTTAACCATTATAGGTCAAGTAATCTAACCCTACATATTTTCATCAGTCCTCTTGGTCATGAGGAGTTATATACTCAGAGTTTAGTCTTTTAATAATGCAGTAATTATAACTTGATAAGGATCCTAGCAGTCCTAACCTGAATTCCTTAATCATGAAGGAATTCTTCATGAGGACCTTAATCCTTACATAACCAACCATCTCAATTCCAAGAGACTCTACTTGTTTTAGTAGGTAGACATTGTCACACTATAACAACACAACTTAGTTCATGTCCCTTGTCTAGCTCGTGCAACTTCATGACATAATTTCTTCCACCTTTGTCATTCACATTCAGGTCTTATTAGTAATATTTATCAGCACATCCCTACTCCTATAAGAGTAGTTATCACTTTGACAAAGTGACAATATAATTCCTTCATTGGAATTCCGTAGGAATTCCCAAATTATACAGTTGATGCAGATAATAAACCTTCTTCCAAAGGTAGAATTACCTTTCAACAGGCATCATCTTAACCTTAGTGAACATAATCACATGAATGTTCTTCAGCCCATCTAGGCTTGTGTCTGAATCATGCCCTACTATATAGGGTAGGGTAGTACACCCTCTCCCTTAAAGTTTTCTAAGAAATAAAATCATTCAACTCTTTCATGAGCCCAAGCAGGCCAAGTGTTGTAACCATGCTCTGATACCGATTTGTATCACACCCACGGTGGGGCATAAAAAATTCAAGCTTCTTAAGAGAATCAATGTCTTCATTCAGGGCTTCTACTCCATTCTTCTCTTCTAGGGCTCCCCAACCACAGAATTCATGCTCTGAACCAAACTAAAAACTGGAAGATATCCTCTTCTAAGTCCTTCGAGTTCTTCCATTCCCCTTATACTTGCATATGACCATGAGCTGTGACCCAACACAAAATAACAGGCACCAAGACAACCATTGCACAAATTCCCTCGGAATGGAAATTCTTCTAAGTTCACAATGTGACGTCGCGTGTCCTTGGGGATTTTGACGGTTCTGATTCACTTCGAGACTTCAGTGTTTAGGAGTTTCTACCTCTCCCACAAATCGATAACTACAAATCACTTCGACTATTCAGGCTTTGAGAGTTTCGAACACTCCAACACCTTTCTCCTCCGAAGTACTTCGTATCCAGAGTTATAGATAGAGTGCCACACATATTTACCGATCGATGACTGTAATATACTTTGGGACTTCGACGTTCGAGATTCCTTGCTCGTGTAACCCCACTTTCCTATGAAGTGGCTATCTCCCGAAATGGAATATCTGCTGACACCTATCGTCAGCTGACGGACAACTCAGATGAAATCCAACTCTCCAGCCTTCGGGAGTTCTTGTTCAACACATCCCCTTTTCTCCCGTATTGATTTCACCTAAATTCGATAGATTTCCACCACGTATCCTCTCCTTTAAATCGATGGTACAGATAGACTCTGTCACTCTGTGGATTTCTAAGGGAAACTCACAGTTAACCATCTCTTAATACCCCAGTGTGTGCCACTCTGAGCGGGACACCTGGCATCATCGTCACTTGACACATGGGTCCCCACGTACTCTCGACTTAATACACATATTCCCTCGATTGAATAGTCAAGAGGGGTCTCGAAGGATCCATAGATCCACGGTCCACATTACTTCAATACTTCATTCTTTGGAAGTTTTGGAATTACTAAGTCTCTATTCTCCTGAAGAGGTCAACTTCAAACTGACTACCTCATGGATTTGACACTCGGGATGGCTCCTGGACATCCTCAGATATAAGGCCCATATTAACTTTGGGACTTCAAGTATTCATGGATTTCTACGTCCCTCATGACAAAATCGCTCAATTTGATGAACTCGTGAAGTCTGAAGGACTCAAGGGGTTAACTCCCGTTCTCTTTCCCATATCCAATGGTCATGACAGACCTTGGCTCTTCCTGAATAGATCTCATTCGTCCATATTCCAAACAAGGGAACCTTCCCTTTCGATACTTCAGCCTTGCTATTCTTCATGATATTTGTTAGCACTGAAAGGCTTATGAGATTTGTGCTCTTTATCCCGAACTTAACACTTAGAATGGTCTTCTGCACACCCCTTGCGCTCCTTCATTAAGTCTAGAACCTAAGTGGTTCTCGGTCTCTTCTTGCCTCCCAGAGATCCTGTGCGTATCTACACCACCTCTCTTAAGCTTAACAGACTCCATCCTCCAAGGGACTCAGAATGATCAAGAGAGTCAACATGCATACATGAGATGATGTCCAAGGTCAACAAACTCACAGCTCGTGACTCTAGCTTAATCCACCACAAGATGCAATAATTTACGAGTATAAAATAGGAAATTTGGTTCTTACTTAAATACATAATTTAAACAAGAATAAAGAGATATGGTATAACCATTAAGGAAACATGCACATCTCTAGGTAATTCATAGTATATCTAACTTTAATTCATAGTACCACTTAAATAAACAAGATATGTGATTACTTATCTATTACAGGTGGTAGCCAACTAACTGACTCTGGGTGTTCATCCGTCCACCCGACCATAGGCTCAGAGGAAGTCATTATAAACACTCTAGCCACCACTGTTCCAAGCCTTGATATCACCAGGGAACTCTCACAATTCTCAAGGGTTCTTTCTTTGTTTCATCTTTTTCTTGGGTTCTGTTCTCTACAACTTTTAGATATTTCTTTCTCTTTTATGTCCCTAGCTGAGGTTTATCAGATGCTCACTTAGCATCAATCTCACAACCTTCTATTCATCATTCGCTGGAGATCTCCGCACATCTCCCTTATGAGCTCACACTCTCATTTGGTGTCTCCTCTCTAGTTTTTCATGTGTATGTATCTTACCTTCCTTCTTTAGGAAGGTTTTCTACCTATCATGTTCCTTCTGTCAGAAGGAAGCTCGGTTTTGCAGGTCTCTGTGGAACTTTGGGATGACATTTTGTAGCTAGACCATGCTTCCATTCATGGGGGTGGTTGATAATTCAACCACCATTCCTTTCTTTATTAACTAGTTTCTCCCCTTGGGATCCGAAGGATGTTTATCATTCTCATCAAGGGAAATTTGGGGTTAATTGATATAATGAACCCTCCCTTATAGTTTTCACATTATTCCTCTAGTGATATGATGGCCATTACTTTCAAGGCTTCACACCCACAGTAAGTTATTGGAAAGCCAAACAATAATACATTTACATTGTCCACATGCCTTAGCATGGTAATCCTATTTTATGATTAGGCTACAAACTGGGGGAAACATGGGTGTTACAAAGAACCACCAAGAAGAGGAGGCTTACTCTAGACAACTCCATCCTCATCACCACGGAGGAAAATTTGATTAGCACGGAGCATGATAAGAATTCAAAGCTTATCGGTGCAGGGATGACAATCACAGATGCCACCCTGGATAGAGAGAGGAAGGATGAAGAGGATTTGGCTGTTGTGCTTAAGGATTTGGAGCATATACGCCATTTGGTGAAATATTATCAGGACTCCACATAGGCCACGATGTTCTTGGGAAGTGAATTCCAGGATTCCTACAGTAAATTCATGAACAAGCAACACCTTTTCAATGCAAGGATAACCAATTTCCAGGAAGACACCCTAATGGCACTGATGACGTGCAAGGATATGGAAAGATGGTATGAGAAATAACACCAAGCAATGGAAAGGATCAATTACATTAGCATAGTTCAATGGGGCCGAGACACTGAAGAGCATGACATTCAAGTACTAAGGGATAGACGCATCGTTCGCATAAAGAAGTCGACCAAATACTGGGTGAAAATGGCCCAAGAACCTCATCAGAAAATCCAAGAGAAATGGGTCGAATGTGAAAAGATATGGACCAAGCTCAATCAGGCGATGAGAGACATTGACCTTCCATAATTTGGCATACCCGATGACTTTGTCGACTTGCATGACATAGTCAAACTACATGCCGAACAAGACTCATCATGGGCTGCGGAGATAGCAAAGGTGGTAAACATGGCACCAGGTAAAGTACAAGAGTTCATGGAACACCTAATCAAGGAACGAACAGTGTTGCAGCAATTAAGTGCTAAAGTAATCAAGTATCGGGCACTGGCAGTGGAGATAAAGGATATCCTTTCGGCCCTGATGGACCAACATAGATTCCCGTATGCCAACACGTGCGAGGAACTCTTCGTCAAATGGTCATAGTATGAGAAGAGTAATCTTCTCAAGTGAAACCATTTGATGACTCTTAAAAGACTGCGATATGAAAGCACCATGTGGCGATGTTTTTTTTACTTAGATTGCACTTTTGATAGTTATTTTTAGTTAATAATATGTTATAAATAACAGGATCGACCTATTAGAAGAGGTCAATGGTTTTTGCAAAGACCCTCACTTTTGTATTTGTAAGGAAATATTTCGGAGCTACCTTAATTGAGAAGTCCTGTTTAGGACCAGAGACAAGTTTATGTTCATTTTTCATCAAAAACGTGTGTGATTGGATCTGAAGAAGAATTATTTCTGATATTTGTCTCATGAATGGATGTTGTAACGAGTAAGAGCATCTGAATCTGTTGAAAAGTTATTTGATTCAATATTTTTATAGCTCTTGTCTCTAATGATGAAAAGTGAATCGTTGTGTTAATGTGTGATCAATGATTAGAGCTAAGGAAACTATTTTTCTTTCCATCATTTATTACATGTATGTTTTCTTCTGATAATTGTGTCTCAATAAATGATTGGAACACCAAAAGGTTAACATATTAGTACTAGGCTTGTCATAGGTTCAAGAATCATTGTCTACATGCTTGAGCATGAGGCTTATCCCAAGCTCATCCTTCTTCAGTATTTAAGAATTTCCCTTTATTACCCAACTGGTTTATACCAACATTTACCTTGTATCAGTCCCACCTATAAGAGAAAATACAAAAAATAGAATGTTTAAAATGAAGGAGGAGCTTTCATAAGAAGACATCCTATTAATCACTATGTAAATCCCATCAATTAATTTTCCGGATCACAATATTTGGAGAACCATTCCACCATTAAACGATGCAGAGTCTAATTGGGCCTTTGTGGTGGGTTTGGTTCCTGCTGTTGAGTTAAAGGGATTTAGGACCCCTCAACAGACCTCTCTTTGGATTTCTTTCGATGTCACACAGTAGTTGATTTGTATCCATTCCTTGTCTTTGTCTCGCTTTTCTTACATCCATAAACTATGGCATGTTTCCATAAAGT
The DNA here is from genome assembly GCA_000966675.3 of Picea glauca. NCBI lineage: Eukaryota > Viridiplantae > Streptophyta > Pinopsida > Pinales > Pinaceae > Picea > Picea glauca. The sequence goes on from JZKD02S1756884.1 coordinate 555,682, forward strand.
TGGAAACCTGTCCAAATTCCTAGACAATCTTTGGTGTAATGCGCCATGTATTCACAATAAGGTCCTACATTTCTATGAAGTACCTCGCAAAGATGTATGTGTTTGTCTTATTTCTCTTTGGATCTATGTTGTTGCGTAATGATACATATATCAATGTGCCACATTTCTATGGTCTCTCTAGGTACTTACTGTAGACTGGTTCTTTCCATCCAATTAGGCCAATAAGGATGAGTAACCACGCGTATTGGAACTCAGAGCCCCAGTCTTGTGTGTCCTTACAAACCTCCAAGAATGAATTCAGAAGGTATGGGGCCTAACTCATTGAGCTCCCCTTTTCACACTGCACAACGATGACAACCACACCGGATGTTACTTCCTCTTTATGACACTTGTGCATTAGTTTGCATCCAAGGATTATAGTGGAAAACCTTGTCGTAGGTTCATTGGTGTCACTGATCTTGATGCCCCTGTTACCATGCTCCATGCCATACTTGGCCTTGATTTCGTTTGAGATTCCCTTAGTTCTGGTCTTATCCTCCAGGTACTTCTCTGGATTTTCCCCATTTGTAGGTAGCCCCATGATTCCTGCAATGAGGTCCACAGTGATAGGCATCGACCTATCCATCCATAAAATCTCGCTGTGCACTCATGCAAGCAGTTGCTTGACACAGGTGTTAATATGTTTTCCCCTCCCAAAGTGTGGTACATATAGTATATTTATGATGCCTATGTTTTAAATCCCAAGTATCCACTACGCCGGCTCTAGGAGTGGCATGCCTGATGAACCTTCTCCCCTACTTGATTCGAGCTCGAGTATGCCACATCATGGTTTGAGTACTTGATGGAAGACACTCCGCCGACCCTATCATCATCGATGCACACCCCACTATGAATATTTGGTAGAACCACGGTCCCTTCTACCTATGACTGTGACCCTCTATGCACGTTGCTCTCAGCTTGGCCCTTTCGTTTGGCTTGTGGGGATGAGTCTCCCACTTCTGGTACACCCTTGTGTACTTTTGCCTATGCTACCTCTGGTTCGTGGCTCTGTGGTGCTGAACCTGTGGCCTTCTTGGTATGTCATGGCCCTTTTCCCCTCGAGGTATCAGACTCGGTTCTTTCTAGGTACTCCTCCATCTTCCCAACCTCCTATGTTGGGTTCTGCTCCTCCTCTACCGTCACCAGGTTTGTTTCATACACTGGTCTGTGGAGTTCATCCACATCCACCACTAGAGGTGTCACTTGTTTCCTTGCATTTTTCATGTGAGAAGTACTTCATGTGTTCCTATCGGCCATGCCCGACTCTCCAACTCAGGGTGGTGACATTGCGACGGGGTCTAGGCTGTAAATATACGAAATTGATGAATGCTCGGTCAAATTTTTTCTCTATTGCTCTTTCACTCAGCTCTGTTTTATTCTCCTTATCAATTGACACAATGATTTTATTTTCACCCCTTTTTCTGACTTTATAGTGGGACAACAAAGTCACAACTATTTCGCACTGACATTTGTCCCTTTTCAATTTTTGGCGGTGTGTCTTGTGCATGGTACTGTTGTACATGTTAACTGTTGTCCTTTGTGTCATGTTTTTGTACTTTTCCTTCATCGTAGCATTGATTTATTTCCCTTTTTGTACGGACTGTCACATTTTCAACCATCGCTGCCAATTGGCGCCTGAATTCCACAGCCGTCATTTTTCGAAATGTCGTTCTTTCTGATCGTTGGTCCTTTTTCTGGTGCTCTGGGTTTTTTGAGTGCACAGATTCCTTGGCTTTTAGACCTTTTGTTTCTGGCATAGTATTTTTATTTCATTGTGCTGACTCAATGACTTGTGCACCTGAACTCTTTTCCTTCTCGTCGCACTAATTTTCTCACCTACGTGCACGGATTTCTATGTGGATTTTTATTTTTTTTTGTTCTTATCATGTGGTAACTTTCAAGTTGTGGGTGGTCAACTATCCTTGTACAACTTCAATAGACTCCCATTGATCATGCCCTTCAATTATGTCCCTTCCAAATCCTTCAACTATACAACTCCTCCATCTGTGACAGTATTGACCTCATATGTTCCCAACTAATGCATTCTGAACTTTCCTGGATGTTGAAAAAACTTGTTGTCATACAATAGGACTAGATATCCTTCCTTGAAACTTTTTCTTTTGATATGTCAGTCATGCCAAGATTTGTCCCTTGCTTTCTGTACTTCTTGGTGAAATCCTTCTAGAATCCTATCTTCTTCCATGCTCATCAACTGACTTAACCTTTCTTGTACCTCACCTCGCTCTGTCATGTTTGTAATTGTTGTGACCCGCATACTTCGTACCAATAATTCTAATGGCACCACTATTTATTTTCCATACACCAATATAAATGGTGTCTTCCCTATTATATTCTTACAGGTAGATCTATAGTCCCATAATACTATTGGTATATTTGAATCCCAATCGTCCTTGTTGACATTGAAAATCTTGGTTAGGGATTTCTCTAGAATCTTGTTGAAGACTTCCACTGTTCCATTTGCCTGAGGATGGTATGGTGTACTTTTATTATGGTAGACCTTTAATTATTTGGTCAGAGCTTTGATATAGTTTCTAATAAAGTGAGTTCCTTGGTCACTCATCAGGATCCTTGGACATCCAAATATGGTGAGCACATGCTCAAATAGGAAGTGTTTTGTTCTCTTTGCACTGTAAACTTTAACCGGTGTTGCCTCTGCCCATCTTAAGAGGTATTTCATCGCAGTGATGATGTATCATGCACCTTATCTTCTTGCGAGTGGGTATATAGGCCCAACAAAATCGATGCCCCATTTTTCAAACACTTGTAATGTTACTTGTGGGTGTAAGGGCATATCATCCTGTCTGTTTGGTTTTCCAACCCTTTGAAAAACATCGAATTGTTGACAGTATTCCTTTGCATCTCAATGAATAGTTGGCCACCATAATCCTGCACGCAGTACCTTTTGCGCAGTAGCTTTTCCTAAATAGTGTCCTCCCACTATTCCTTCGTGGGCTTCTGCCAGTATCCTAAGCCTTTCGTGTTCTAGCACACACCTTCTCAAGATGTTGTCTGCCCCCATTTTATATAATTTCCCTGCAACCAAATGGTATTCGGCTACTCAGAAAACTAGATTCTTCCTTTGTGCGGTGTTAAATTCCTGTGGCGCAATCCCTATATTTAAATACTCAATAATGTCATCAAAATAATCATCTGCGACCTGAACTAAAAATAATTGCGTGTCAGGGAAGGTATCCTCTAAGTTTGTAGGCTCCTCACCATTGGTAACCCTTGACAAGAGATCAGGTCTTTTGTTCAGCTTCCCTGGTTTCACTATGAATTCAAAGTCAAATTATTGAAATGGTAGTAACCATCGACATATTCCCCCCCCTAACACTGGCTTGTTGACTAGGTACTTAAGGGCTCAATGATATGTAAACATCTTAAAAATTTTTATGTGTAGGTAATGCCTGAAATTTTGAAGTGCATATACCATTTCCAGGCCTTCTCGCTCTGTAGTGTTGTAGTTCTTCTTAGAGTCTGATAGTTTTTTGCTTGCAAATGCTATGGGCTGGTCCAAATCCCCCGCTCCTAGTTGTGCTAGAATAGCTCCCAGGGCTATGGATGATGCATCTACATGTACATGGAATTCCTTCTCCCAATCTGGAAAGACTAAGATGGGTATTGTGACCATATTCTCCTTCAAGGTGTCCAATCCTTGCTGACAACTCTCATTCCACTAGAATTTAGTATCCTTCTTAAGTATTTTCTCCATCGACGCAATGATCTGCGCATACCCCTTGATAATTTTTTTGTAATATCATGTATTTCCTAATGTGGCCCTCAACTAGCACACTGATTTTGGTGGTGGTAAGTTCACAATTACTTCAATCTTTGTAGGATCCATGATCAAACCTTGTCTCCATACTATGTGACGCAACATAATTCTGAAGGGTGCTCCAAATATACATTTCTTAATGTTAAAGGATATTTGGCATTTTCTGCATCTTTATAACATCATCCTCGACACCTCTACATGATCCTTCAATAGGATGTATACTGTCCAATCATCCAAATATACCTCTAGAAACTAATGGATGAAGTCCTTGAAGGCAACAATGACTACTCTGGAGAAAATTGTTGGTGCATTCTTTTGTCCAAAAGGCATGACTGTGTACTGGTAAGATCCCCATTATGTTGAAAAGGTAGTCTTGTGTTGATCTTCTGGTGCTATCTTGATTTGTTGGTAGCCTGAGAATCCATTAGTTAATGAGTACTATGCTTCATGGCCTCCCACATTTTCTAGGACTTCGTCTGTAAAGGGTGTAGGGAAGCGGTCATGTAGGAAAGAATCATAGATCTTTACTAGATCTAAACATATTCTTATGCCTCCTTGATTTTTCTCTTGAACTACCATGGGGCTTATCCATTCTGATTCTTCTACTGGTTCTATGATTCCTTCTTCCAACATTTTGTCTATTTCTTCTCTTATCTTCTTCTTGTAGATGGGGTTCAATTTGTAAGGCCTTTGTCTGATAAGTCTTGCCTCTGGTTTAAGAGGGATCTTCATCTCTCCAATTTCTCCTGCAATACCCTTCATTTCAGTAAAGGTAGTTGGGAATAGGTCATTGTACTCGCACAATAATTGTGTTATCCTATCCACTATTTTCTCATCCCAGTAGTCTCCAATGTTGTCCATTTTGGGATTCTCAACTGTGCCAATATTGACTTTCTTCACCTTGATTGGTGAAACAATTAATGTTGATTCTAGAGGTGGAATTTCCACTTCTCTTTCTCCTTCAACTTCCTCAATCTGAATATCACATGGATCGTCTTCATCTGATACTTCTTCCTGCACATGGTAGCATGACAACAGTTCTTTCACTATCCGTCTATTCTCCTTTTATTCTTTTGTTATGAGTTCAACTTATGGTTCCTTAATGAATATCACCCCTCTTATTTGTTTAATGGTTGTGTATATGTTGGGGTTCTCATGCTCAAATGAGAAAGTGACTATAATGTTCTGTTGTAGCACTGGCCAAATCGTATTTCCTCTGCGCAGTTCCTGGTCCGTATACCAGTTTGTTGGGATGCCCTCTAATGTGTGTACAAAATGATGAGGCAATTCCTTTGGGGGTGTCATTTTCCATAGCGCTTTGCACTTCTACAAGTGTTCCACTGGTGCCCCCTATCCATCATATTTCTACTGCTGGTAACTTCTTTGTTCTGCGCCAAATATAATGAGTAGTAATTGCTTACATTGGTACCAGTCCTTGATTGTTTCTTTGTAACAATATCTGACTGTCTGATACTTCTTCCTCATATCTCGTTAGGAATTCTTCCAAGTCGTTGATTCCATGGAAACTTGGAGGTTCTCTGAATTTTGTCCCAACCCACCTTACTGTGTGGTCTATTCGGGTGCATCTTCTGGTTGAGACCTCATGTAGGAGTTGCTGCCAATTTTTGAGACCAGTGTCTAAGTTGGAAGAACATGATGTGATACTTCTCTAGCTAAGTACACCATCGGTGTGCGCGGTGGTCCGATACAACTGGTTAATTTCTTCTAGGTATAGAAATATTGGTTCCACAAATCGTTCATCTTTTGATGGATCTACAGGCACAATAACCCTGTATTTTCCTGACTCAAATGTCATCTTCCTGGTCTTCAAGTTGATTATCGCCTGATTGTCAAATGCCCAATTCAATCCCAGTAAGGTTGGATATGGTGTTGTGTCATCCACAATTTTGATCACTTCGAAGTCTGCCTTAGTGTGCACTCCATCCATATCTACTATCACTCCTTTCAACGTCCTTATTGGTAGAACTTTGTGTTGGTTTTCTAACCTTAGTTGTATTGGTGAGTAGCTTAAGGTAGGTTCTCCCATGCATTTCCATGTCTTTTTAGGTAATAAATTCACTTCAGATCCCACATCTAATATCACATCGCCCATGTTGAATTCTCCGATGTTGGCATTCAATATAAATTCTCTGTTGGTTCTTCTTTTGGCATGGAGGTCACTGACTATCCTCTGTTCTAAATTTCCCTCGAAGTTTGTGGTACATCTATCTAACCGATTCTGTAAAACTATTACATATGATGAATAATTAAATAATTGAATATAGGATTGCAGGAAAGCTTTAATACAACTTACTTGGTTTCCCGGGTGGACTTCACTGGTATGGTCCAGTGTTGACATCATTTCATACATTGGGATGTCTTGGGTGTGTTGTGTGGTAGATGTAGATGCAATAATATGCTTGAGAAATTATTGTATGGCCTCCTTAAAGGTATCCTTCTCCTTTTCTGCATCAAATTGCTTGGGTGGCTTGGTATTTGTTGACAGGCGAAATTGACCATCCATCAACTGGGAGAGTGGAACCGGTCCGGGGTTGTCTAATAACCCAAGCCGTTTGGGATGAACCACCCTGACGGGTTTAGCGGCTCCGTTAGCCGATCTAAGGTCCTAAGAAAACAAGAAAGAAAACTACTCTAAACTATCTAATCTAACTAAAAACAACTATTAAAACAAACTAAAACAAATCTAGCTATTCTATATATACAATATACTATCTAATACTATACTAACTCTAAGAAATTAAATATCTAACTACTAACAGAAATAAATCTTATTCACAAAATATACAATATTTACAATTTATAGATTCGAATGAAAACCTGAAAAACTCATTTGCATTCTATCCTAAGACAGTGAGAGCTATTGTTTTTTGATTTTATAATTTTATGAAAAGAAATAAAACAAAAACTAACTAAATTGAACAACTAAAATACTAACTCTAACTATAAATCGAAATTACACATATATCTAACTAAACTACTTAAATTATACTAACAAATAAACTATTAAATACTAAAAAAAACAAACTGACCTGAAGGAAGCTCCAGGCTTGTCCTGTGTGTAATGATTTTCTTAGCTGATCGGAGGGAGAAAACTAGCACCGAATTATCGAAGAGCTTCTCGTAAACAAAAAGCTGTAGTGCTCTTCAAATATGATTATAGGACAAACAAGACAAAAAAAAAAAATTACAGCAACCTAATGATTTATGAATCTTCACAGTTAGATAAATCTGTATGCAAAGATCTATACGAAATGATTCAATTAACGAAGAAGAGAAATATGTGATTCATTAACTAAAACCAAGTAATTGTTGTACTTTAAAAAAAAAACAATAATGAAAGAAATCAGATATGGATAGCACATTAATCAAATCATATCATCCTGCAATAGATTATGATAGCTAAAGTAGTCTATAATCAACTGCAAACTGACATGCATAAAACATGAAACAAAAGATTGATATATTGAAAGCGAAAGCTGTAGCAATAACATCAACTCTCATCTCAGTTTGTATTAGAAATCCATAGCCTGGTTCTCCCACAAGTGAGGATGCTCTTTATTACAAAAAATAATAAGTATTTAAAGACCTCCCACAAGGTTAAACATCCCTGTGGAAGTTATCAAAACTGTTTACATAAATCTGGGAAAATATCCCAAGTCTGACTAAACTAGGAACCTAAAATAAAACTGTATCACACAAATATTTCCTAGGCTGCCACAGCATGTCCAATGCAATTCGAATGTACCTGAAAGAGGTCAAAAAAGGACAAGTTAGGAAGATATTTTGCTAAGAAAATTGATAAAATATCTAATTCTAAAGACTAGCTACAAAATCTTGCGATTTTGTAGCTGGTCTAAATCAAACACAAAATCGTATTAAAAATCAATTCAAATATTAAAAAAAAAACAAATCCAAACTATAAAAATATTTGATTGCCAAAAGCATCATTCAAATCGACACTTGTATGCAACTTAAACAAACCAAATCATATTCAATGAAATTATAACAGAGAGGTATACACTCTGTTTCAATTCGTTATCCCCAATTCAGGTATACAAAATCGTATCGAACTTTAATGAAATCGTTTTAATATCAAATTGAAATCAATACAGTTAAACAAATCATAGGTAATCGTTTATGCTGCCTCATCCACCAACAGGAAACACGATCGAATCCATACGAAAATAGCAAGATCATTTTCAAATTGATATAATCGATTGACATTCAACAAGATCATTACTCAAATTCATTTCAAAACAAACTATTAACCGAACTTTCTCATACGAATTCAACAGAGATAAGATAAGTCGATATGAGTTAACAAACTCATTTTGAAAATTAAATTCAACAGAGCAGCATCAAGTCTATTTTCGATACGAATCCAACTCATAAAAAAAATCATGCCAACTCAAGATATGCAACAATCCAATCAAAACAAGAGCGAATCGAACAGTTTGAGTTTGACATAGTCGTTGTGAATCAAAACAGTTCCATGATTTGGGTGAAGATATCTTCTTCACAAGCTAAATGAGAATATCGTTTCCATACAAAACGGAGTCGTTCTTTCCAAATCGGAGTCGAACAGAGTTGTATTCCTGATTTAGAAGATTACATCACATAACATATTAAAAAATCATAACAATCAAACTCACGAAATTATTCCAAAATCACACCATAAAATCAGAGCTGATATAATCCAACCACAATGAAATCATACCAAATCAAAACATGGTCGTGCTCTAATTTTAGCATAAAAAATCTCTTGTACAGGTCAGATACGAACAAAATCGAAGCAAAGGCACACACCATTGATCTCATTAACTCAAACCAACAGACAAACGAATCAAACTCGGTGAAAACCAATCAATTGCTAAACTGGGCACGACCAAATTGTGTAACCAAATCAAATCTTCAATTAATTTTAGAAAAACGAAAACAATGTACAGGATCCACAAAACTATGACAGAGTCATTTCGAGTGATGGACGGAGCTATTTGAAAACCAAACTGAAATCATTATATTAATCCTAGCAATTCACAAAACGAAATTGATATCAAAATTCGTACCTGGATGATGAGCAGACAACTTGGTCATAACATTTTGGAATTTACGAAGGCTATAGCTGATTCAACATTCCTAAACATGATGGAACCAGTGGTTTTCTGCTTCTTATCATAAGCTCGAAGCTTGTCCCTTTCACTAGTCAACACTGCAACTTGATTTTCCAATGATTTGATTTTCCACTGTAATAAGGGGACGTCGGTATAGTAGCATTCCAACCACACATTACATTGGTCACATGACGACTATCCAGGCTTTGAAAATGCAGGTGAGGGTTTGGTTAAATCGCCAAGGGTTTTGTTAGGTAGCTTGATCCCTAGGTAACTAGGATTGTTCCTTAGGAAAGGGGGTAAATTAGAAATAAAGTCATAGGGTGGCTCGGAGACAGACCTTTGGAATAAGGGTACTCACTAGCTAGGAAGCGTTCGACGTCAGAGTCCGACTCTTCGCTGAGGACTATGGGCTTTTGCTCAGCACTAGGTTTAGGTTTATTCCTAGCCAGTGTCGATATGAGTCGAGCATTCTTTTTACCTTTACCGTCGACAGTAGGGTTTCCCTTGACCTTTTTGCTCACAGGATTTTTAACAGCGTCTATCTTGTCTATTGTGATGTCGGGTAGATTGATATCAGGGTTGGTCGAGGGTTTAGGAGAGGGTAGAAGGGCATGGAAAGGCACGGGTGGCCTGTCCTTAGTCACACTAACCATGGGCTTGTCAATTTGGACAGGCTCTGTATCAGCAAAACCATTCCGAGAGATAAAATCTTGCCAACCATCACTGTGGAGATTTAAGTGATGAACAACGATGAGTCTGATTAGGCCATGGTGGAACAAGCTACTATCATCCTTTTCTCTTTTAAACCTCTTAGCCATTTTATAAAGACTTCGCTAGAAATAAAAAGGCATATTCAATGGATAACCCATAAAATTCATTAACAGTCGAAGGTGATAAAGAAAAACCAGTCCATCTCGACCCTCATAAGTCACAAATTGTTTAACCACCATCAAAAGATCATGCCATCTTGGTTTAAGCGTGGAAATCGACATACCTCTGTCACAGGATGTAACCTTTCGTGAGACAAACAACAAAGGCCATGACACCTCCTCCACTTTAGATTTTTTAAACCATCGCTGGCCCATGGATGCTAACCCTGTCGCAGAGCTAATGAACTCCTCATTCAGCTCAAGCTGAATGTTGCGTACTTTGGCCCTACACCCATCAAAAGTTAGGGTGAACTGTTGTGCAACAAATAGATCAAAACCCTCAAACCGCTATACAAACGTGAGTCAACCACTAACCTCTAAGTCTTTCCGAGCGTTGTCGAATAGTAGCAAGTCTTGACTACCGTTCGGCTCAATTCACACCACTGGTGCCATAAACAGGGTTCATGGTAAGTGATGTGAATGAGCCAGAGTTTGAAATGCAATGAACACAGGAGCATAATGCTCAAGGGATTATCGATGCTAGCAGAGGTGAAACAGTGATAAGGGGAGGCATTAATGACATCGTGCGAAGGTGGTGGAGCTATTTGCTGGCCATGCAGAATAGTCATTACCAATGGTACAATCGTCGGCGCTTTCAGCTATTCAAATTACAACACATAAGTGTTACAACTATGCCATTTCAATTAATCAAAACCTTTGGTAAGTGGATAAACCATTCGCGCAAGCAATAGCTATAGTCTGAAAACCAAACAAATAAATCGAAATCAATACCAATGTTTTGACTATGTGACATGCGTTGTATAGAACAATTCATACCAAGAGTTTAACCAATGTGCCAATGTGTTTTATGTATACCGATGTGCCAAGTGGATTGATCAAATAACATGTAAACACAATCCCCAATGTATCACAAACTCAATGAAACAAAATCACACAATCAATCCAAGAATGTCAAATGAGTACAGATCAAAAGGTCTTGCCAACTGTATAATGCTAAGTAAAATGTAAGCGCAATAGGCATATCGACAAGAATGATAACGACAATTCAATAATGATTTTAATGCGACTTCGTAAGACCAAGTTTTCACGCTTATAGTTGTGAAAACAAAAATGAAGACAAGTGTGCAAATATCACAAAAATAAAAGTGTTGTTTATTTGAGAATTGCGACGAAAAATTAAGGTTTGAAAAACACTGGTGTAGGAAGATTACAAGACAATGGAAAAATGTGAATTGGCTGCCAACAATGGAAACACACTGGTAGAAGAAGTTATCTCTGCCAAAAGAACAAATTCAGATTAGGACAACAAAGATAATTCCAACTCAAAAACAACAGCCAAAAAATCGTATAAACATCATCATTAACCAACTATTCCAGCAGTGTTTTAAAAGATGAAAACAGATAACAGTCTTAAGACTGGCGAGTCACGATATTAAAGATAAAATCTCCAATAATATTGACAAAGCCACTGCTGCCAGCAGACGTCCATAGCCTCGACAGGGTTGCCATTTAACCCACTCTAACATCTGTATCCTACCAAGAAGTTCTAGATCAGAATAAAGGACATTAAGAAGTTTCTTATTTGCAAATTTTCATATACCCGACATTGATTCGCTACCAGCGGGCCTGTTCAATACCCCAACGAAGTTGTCTTGGCATCATGCATGCATTTAGCCACTGCCAGCAGACCTATTCAGCATCTCGATGGGTTTACAAGCACTTCCCACAGCTCTATTAATAATTTATTTTTATTGTTTTTCTTCAAATATATATAGTTTGAGCAGGGTGACATTGAAAATCATGATATTTTAACATATTTTTTTCAGACCTCATCAGAATTTTTTAGAACTGTCCTTTATTAAGATCCAGAGATGTTTCATTTACAAAAACAACTTTCTAAGGCAGGGAGACATCTTCTGAGTCATTCCCTTAAGGAATTGGGATGGCGTAAAAAGATAATAGATGATCATGACAAGCTTTACTCAGAGATCGAAATCAGTCAACTTCTTTCAAACAACACACTTTTTGCCAACACAGATATAAATTTCAGAAATATACCATTGATGTTTATACACTTTTCTTAGCAGTTATTTCAGCGAAGGAATTTTCTGTTTTCTTTGTCATGAATAGCTCAGTATACAGGTATGTGTATTTCCAAAAACACAAACTGATAAATTCAAAGGGGAAATAAAAAACAAAAAGCAAACGAAAAAGAAAACAGAAGCAAAATATGTACATAGTATACAAGGGTTGTCATCAAGCAAATTATCTTTTCAGGGCTTGGCCATTCACCGGATAAGTGTCAGGATGCCCTTCAAGATTTTGCAATCGAAAAGAACTAGGACCCAACTTTTCAGCAATTAAAAATGGTCCAAGCCATAAGTTTTGAAATTTAGTGTGTTCTCCCTTTCCCTAATGCGGTTTGTCCCATTTCAAGACGAGATCACCTACTTCAAAATTCCTATCAGAAGCATAGTTATAATTGAACCAGCTTTTGACCAATAGTTGATGCTGATCTAACTTACATTTAGCTTGGGCTCTTACTTCTTCTAGCTTCATCAAAGCGTTAATTCGGTTTTCTAAAGGGGGACGATCTTCTTCTTGGATTTTCTGTGACAATTATAGCGAAGGAAGAAGAATGTGAGGTGGAAGAATTGCTTCTCTGCCATAAACGAGAAAAAAAGGGGAGTTACCTACAGCATCTTTTGGCATTACCCTATTAGCCCACAGCACGTTCAACAGTGCATTGTGCCAATTTTTTTGATTTTCAACCACCATTCTCTTGATGATTTTAATCAAGTTCTTATTTGTTGATTCTGCCAATCTGTTGCCCTGGGGGTAATAGCTAGAAGAATACTTTAGTTTGATTCCTTTTTCCAAAGTGAACTTTCTCATCTCAAGAGAGGAAAAGTAAGAAGCGTTATCGAATACTAAACAGTCAGGGATACCAAAACGAGTGATAATATTCGAATTTAGAAAGGCAATTACTTGGATGGTGTTGAAGGTTCTTAACGCTGCAGCTTCAGACCACCGGGTAAAGTAATCTGTGGCTGTCACAATAAACTTGTGATGTTGCAAGGACAGGGGGTTGATTGGACCTATGATATCAAGGCCCCACTGCTGAAAAGGAGAATCTACTGAAACAGGCTGCAAAGGAAAGGGTGGTTTTTGTAACCACCCTGATGCTTTCTGACAAATGATACATTTATGACACAAGGCATGGGATTCTCTAAAAAGCGTGGGCTAATAATAACCGGCTCTTAAAATCTTATGGGCAGTGATGTCACCACCAAAATGGCCACCAGCTTCTCCTGCATGCAACTCTAGCAAGACTTTTTCTGCTTCGTCTTTTTCAAGACAAAGCATCAGTACACCGTCAAAATTTTGACGAAAGGGATACCATTAACCAGATGAAAGGAGGCAAACTTTAATCTCAACGCTCTTCTTTTAGCAGGATCTAGGTGACAGGGTGCTGATCCATGTTCAAGACAAAATCTTATATCGTCATACCAAGGACTGACAGGGTTTTGTGCGCAACAGATTATATTTTGATCATGTTGTCCTAGGTTTGACGTATCACTTTCTACTTGTTGTCCTGCTGTTGAATCAACAACTAACTTGCATAACCCTTGGCCTCTCACTATCTAAGCTGGGATGATTTCTAAGTCGCACTCCTACAAGGAGGTAACCTAGTTAGCCCTCTTTTCACCTAGCTCCTTTTGCACTAACAGGTTCCTCACAGCTGGATAGGGAACAATGACTTTCATCCTTGACTTCAAAAGATAGGACCAGAAATGCTTGACTTCTTTGAAAATAGCATAGGCTTGCCAATCTACCGCTGGGTAATTAAGTTCATCACCTTTGAAGGTAGAGCTCATAAAGGCAATGGGTACTTCATTTTTCTCGGCATTCTTTTGGGTTAAGACGACGGCATAGGAATGGTCAGAAGCAAAAGTGTAGAGTGTAAAGTCTTGTGAAAAATCGAGGCTCATGAGAGACGGAGCGTCTATTATGGCCTTATTTATTGCATTAAAAGCTTGATTTTCTAGGGGTCCCCAGTGGGTGTCTTTCTTAATTAGGTTCTGCAAGGGTCTGACCATTTCAGAGAAGCTGGGGACAAATATTCTCACAAAGTTAATCTGGCCTAAGAAAGACTGCATAGATTTTTTGGATGTAGGAGGGGGAAGTTTTGTGATGACTTGAGTCCTTTCAGGGTCGATAATCATTCCCTCACTTGACACAATAAATCCTAAGAGTTTACCATGTTCTATTACAAAGATGGATTTTTTAGGATTCAAAGAGATGCCGTATTTATGACATCACAGTAGAACGGCTCATAAGTGAGCTAGATGATCATTCTTGTTTTTAGAAAATACGGTAACATCATCTAAGTAAACTACGATGGACTGATTGATTAAGCCTCGGAAATCAATGTCCATTGCTCTCTGGAAAGTGGCACCAGCATTAATCAATCCAAAGGGCATTTTTCGATAAGCATAAGTGCCCCACGGGGTACAGAAGGCAGTTTTAAGTTGGTCTGGTGGAGACATCAGGACTTGGTTGTACCTCGAGAAACCATCCAGTAAGGATAGCCTCTCAGAACCAGATACCTATTGAAGGATCTGTTCCATGGGTGGGACAGGATAGTTGTCTTTATCAGACGCTCTATTAAGGTTTCGAAAATCGACGCAAAGTCGGATTTCCCCACTTTTCTTCCAGACTAGGACAAGATTAGAAACCCATTGAGTGTTCCTAACAGGAAAAATTATCTTAGCATTTAGGAGCTTATTCAATTCTTTTTGAACGGTCGGTTCGAGCTTAGGGTGCATTTTCCTCAATTTTTGTTGAAAGGGTAAGGTTTGGGGCTTCATAGGAATGACATGTTGTATGATGTTAGGGTCGAAAGTTTTAAGGTCATCATACGTCCATGAAAAGACATCTTTAAATTCTTTGAACAATTTAATAAATGCAACTTTTTCTTGTTCAAAACATCCTACCCCTATATTAATGCACTGAGGATTGTCCTTAGTTCCTAAGTTTACTTTTTCATAAGATAACGAGGAACTATTGGTTTTACAGTTGACCGACTTTTTGAATTTATATTGAAGGTTATAAAACTTCTCTAATCTAACTACAAATTTAGGGATCGAGTTTACCATGTCCGATGAAGTTTTAGGAGTTTTCGAACCTGGTATTACCGTGAAATCGCGCAAATTGTCATTGTGTGTGCGTTCGTCTATCACCGCGCCTTGAAAATTTTCTTCCATGTGCAGAAATTTAATGATCTGTTGATCATCGTCAAAGACTCTCTAGTTCAAGATGTTGTCAAGGAAGAATGGTCGGAACAACAGTTCGACGGAGAATGCATCTGGGGACAAGCCTTCTGCAGAAAAGAGTTTAGAGGCTACATTAGCTAATAAATCTGCTTCAGCATTATTCAATCTAGGAATAGAATTTATATTGAAAGAAGAAAATTTATTCATTAAAATCCATACCTCAGATTGGTAGATTTTAAGATGCGGAGACAGACAGTGGATAGAATTTCCTACCTGTCTAACCACTATTTCAGAGTCGCCAAAGACGGTTAAATTTTGAATGTTCATATCTAAAGATTTTTTGAGACCTTGCAGTAAAGCCTCATATTCTGCAGTGTTGTTAGTACATTCAAATTCTAACCTACATGCAATCAATGTTTTGTTACCTACCGGATCGATAATAACGCAGCCTGCTCTAGCTCCTTCTTTGGACTTTGACCTGTCGAAATAAAGAGACCAAATTTGATTTCCATCGGGTACATGAGACCGTTGCGTGGAAGCTGTTGGCTGCACATATGCTACAATCTCGGACTGTTGTTCTGGATTGGTGATAGCTGAAGCCTCGGCGATGAAATTGCTGAAGAAGGTATCCATCTCTTGTATTTCGGGTGAATCAACAGAAGGTGTAAATGGTTCGTTGGGATCATTTAAATCTATAACTGTGAACTGAAGGTAGCGTTCATGATTTACCTTGAGCTTGTTAGGGTTGCCATTCTCTGGAAGCCATAGATGAGACCAGTCTGTCGTGAAATAGCCGTGTAGCTGCTCCAACCAGTCCCTACTTAAAAACAGACCATACACTTCTAGAATATCCACAACAATAATATCAATGACTTGATGAACCTTAGGGTTAGATGATAATCTAATAATCACATTCTTTAGTTCGCATATAACTTTAACATTGGTCTGATCAAGTTGTATGATTTTTAAGGTGGAGGGTTCAACTTCAGCGTTAATCTTCTGGCATACAGACCATGGCATCACATTGGATGACGCTCCTGAGTCTACCATACAATTGTGCACGTTTCTATTAAAGATTTCGAAAGTTAACAAGAATGGAGGTACATTTTTGCGAGTACTAAGAGTGGTAGCTTGTGGATTTTTACTCACAGTTTCTAAAGCTACTTTATCTACATTATTTACATTATTTACATTACTTACAGGAAGGCTTCCTTTATCTTGAGGATCAGGGTTGTTTTTAGTGGAAGTCTTCTGAGGAACTTTATTCTGCACAACCTTGTTACCACTTGAATTACCATTTTTACCATTCTCTGAGATATTCTGTAACATTTTTTGTAGCAGAAATGGAAATTTCAATAACTCATAAACAAAAATGTTAGCTCTCAACTTTTTTAGATCTTCAACTACATCATAATATAAGTTGGGGCTCACATTACTCTGTTTAGTCTCAGCTGGTTTAGATTGCTTTAGGGGCGAACTTGTAGTGTTTTCGAAAGAATGTTTGTTGGTCGTCTTACTCCTGATATTATAAGGATGAACTGTCTCGAAGTTAGCTTGAAAGATGCTATCCAAGAAGTGTCCAAAAATGTTTGGAGAAGACTCCTCTTCTTGAACTGTCTCTTGTTCAACTACCTCCTCGGGAATCTTAGGAGGCATCAAGTTATCTTGGGCTTCTAGAATTGTTTGAAGGGTGCATTGCAGAATTTCTAGATTAAGGCCTTCGGTGGTTGGATTAGGTCGGTTGGTGGGAAAAGGCTTCCAGAACGGGGGTTTGTAAGGTCCTTTGCTTGAGGAATCTTCTTCGGTCATCCTTTTTAAGTATATAACTTGATTTGACAGTTTTTGTACAAATTTAGTTAAGCTTTCTAAATCTTAGCTTTCAGGTTGTGTTTTACTTTGAGTGGGTCTGGGGAGGATTTCAATTTTCTTTTTGGAAGAAGAACTAGTCTCTGTTTCGTTGCTAGTAGAGTCTTTAAGACTAAGTATGTCTTTTTCAATATGGCTCGCCTCCTCGAAGGCTTCTAACAATGTGGCTTTCTTGGATCATTTAACCCAAATAGCTATACTTTGATGCAAAGCTTTAGTGTAGTATGCTATTATAAGATTCTCGATAGGCATAGAATCAGGAGGGATTCGGTTTTTAAGTGTTAAGAATCTTTCATTAAAGTCTTTAAATTTTTCTTTTGGGTTCATTCTTAAGCTAGAAAGGTCCATGACTAGGACTTCTGGAGGCTTACCATCTCCGAACTTTTCCAAAAAGCATGACTCGAACTTTTCCCGAGACATGATGGTATGGGGTTGCTGGGCAAAGTACCATGTGGATGCATTGCCCTCGAAAGTATAGGGGAACAACCTACAGACAACATCTTCATGTTCGACATTGCGGAGTCTTATGGCTAACATAAACTTTTTAATGTGGTCTTCAGCGATCTGTTTTGAGTCGGGGTCAAACTTGGGAAGCCATTTCTCTGGGTGTTTAGGTAGAGGATGCTGAGCTCCAAGTACAGCTACGACATCCTGGTCAAGCCAAGGTCTAGCAGGGTTGTTCTGATTTTCCATTGGTGTAGTAGGTTTCGAAGGCTGAGAAGGGGAACTGCCTTCATCAGAGGAATCTCCTCCAGAAGAGGAAGGAGATGATGGAGGTGGTGAAGGAGGTATCCCAGATCCTCCTGCAGCAGAATTTAGGATTGGATCTGAAGGATTCACAGTGAGATCAGTGCCTCCTAATTGTTCTCTGATATCAGAGAAATCCAATGGTTGGTCCCACGGACGGTTTGGTTTCCTCAAATGGGCTAAGGCACTATGTGTTTTTATAAGAGATTGACGAACAATCTCTTGTATGTCACCACCTGTAGGATTAGGGGTTGTTGGCTCAACTGTGATCCGTGGATCATCGGATGATGTGGTTGCTGTTTGAATGGGAATATTATCATTAGAATGGCTTCTAGTCACTATAGGTGAGCGATTAGGTGGAGGAGGAGTCTTGTGACAGCCTCGTGCCATTAATTAAATTCAGGCCCTCCGTCTAGCGCCATTTGTTGACGAACGAAATTGACCGTCCATCAACTGGGAGAGTGGAACCAGTCCGGGGTTGTCTAATAACCCAAGCCGTTTGGGATGAACCACCATGAAAGGTTTAGCGGCTCCGTTAGCCGATCTAAGGTCCTAAGAAAACAAAAAATAAAACTACTCTAAACTAACTAATCTAACTAAAAACAACTATTAAAACAAACTAAAACAATTCTAACTATTCTATATATAAAA
Organism: Picea glauca; assembly: GCA_000966675.3. Classification (NCBI taxonomy): domain Eukaryota; kingdom Viridiplantae; phylum Streptophyta; class Pinopsida; order Pinales; family Pinaceae; genus Picea; species Picea glauca. The sequence goes on from JZKD02S1756884.1 coordinate 574,082, forward strand.
TCTGCTATCTAATACTATACTAACTCTAAGAAATTAAATATCTAACTACTAATAGAAATAAATCTTGATCACAAAATATACAATATTTACAATTTACAGATTTGAATGAAAACCTGAAAAACTCATTTGCATTCTGTCCTAAGACAGTGAGAGCTATTGTTTTTTTATTTTATAATTTCATGAAAAGAAATAAAACAAAAACTAACCAAACTGAACAACTAAAATACTAACTCTAACTATAAATCGAAACTACACATATATCTAACTAAACTACTTAAATTATACTAACAAATAAACTATTAAATACTAAAAAAAAAACTGACCTAAAGGAATGCTCCAAGTTTGTCCTGTGTGTAATGATTTTCTTAGCTAATCGTAGGGAGAAAACCCGCACCGAATTATCCAGGAGCTTCTCGTAAACAAAAAGCTATAGTGCTCTTCAAATATGATTACAAGACAAACAAGACAAAAAAAAAAAAAAATTACAGCAACCTAATGATTTATGAATCTTCACAGTTAGATAAATTTGTATGCAAAGATCTATATGAAATGATTCAATTAACGAAGAAGAGAAATATGTGATTCATTAACTGAAACCAAGTAATTGATGTACTTTAAAAAAAAACAATAATGAAAGAAATCAGATATGGATAGCACATTAATCAAATCATATCATCCTGTAATAGATTATGATAGCTAAAGTAGTCTATAATAAACTGCAAACTGACATGCATAAAACATGAAACAAAAGATTGATATATTGAAAGCGAAAGATGTAGCAATAACATCAACTCTCATCTCATTTTGTATTAGAAATCCATAGCCTGGTTCTCCCACAAGTGAGGATGCTCTTTATTACAAAAAATAATAAGTATTTAAAGACCTCCCACAGGGTTAAACATCCCTGTGGAAGTTATCAAAAATGTTTACATAAATCTGGGAAAATATCCCAAGTCTGACTAAACTAGGAACCTAAAATAAAACGGTATCACACAAATATTTCCTAGGCTTCCACAGCATGTCCAATGCAATTCGAATGTACCTGAAAGAGGTAAAAAAAGGACAAGTTAGGAAGATATTTTGCTAAGAAAATTGATTAAATATCTAATTCTAAAGACTAGCTACAGAATCTTGCGATTCTGTAGCTAGTCTAAATCAAACATAGAATCGTATTAAAAATCAATTCAAATCTTTTTTAAAAAACAAATCCAAACTACAAAAATATTTGATTGCCAAAAGCATCATTCAAATCGACACTTGTATGCAACTTAAACAAACCAAATCATATTCAATGAAATTATAATAGAGAAGTATACACTCTATTTCAATTCGTTATCCCCAATTTGGGTATACAAAATCGTATCGAATAGTAATGAAATCATTTTAATATCAAATTGAAATCAATACAGTTAAACAAATCATAGGTAATCGTTTATGCTGCCTCATCCACCAAAAGGAAACACGATCGAATCCATACAAAAATAGAAAGATCATTTTCAAATTGATACAATCGATTGACATTCAACAAGATCATTACTCGAATTCATTTCAAAACGAACTATTAACCGAACTTTCACATACGAATTCAACAGAGATAACATAAGTCGATCTAAGTTAACAAACTCATTTTGAAAATTAAATTCAACAAAGCAGCATCAAGTCTATTTTCGATACGAATCCAACTCATAAAAACAATCATGCTAACTCAAGATATGCAACAATCCAATCAAAACAAGAGCGAATTGAACAGTTTGAGTTTGACATAGTCGTTGTGAATCAAAACAGTTCCATGATTTGGGCGAAGATATCTTCTGCACAGGCTAAATGAGAATATCGTTTCCATACAAAATGGAGTTGTTCTTTCCAAATCAGAGTTGAACAGAGTTGTATTCCTGATTTAGAAGATTACATCACATAACATATTAAAAAATCATAACAATCAAACTCACGAAATCGTTCCAAAATCACACCATAAAATCAGAGCCGATATAATCCAACCACAACGAAATCATACCAAATCAAAACATGGTCGTGCTCTAATTTTAGCATAAAAAATATCCTATACAGGTCGGATACAAACAAAATTCAAGTGAAGGCACACACCATTGATCTCGTTAACTCAAACCAGCAGACAAACGAATCAAAATCAGTGAAAACCAATCAATTGCTAAATTGGGCATGATCAAATCGTGTAACCAAATCAAAACTTTATTTAATTTTAGCAAAACGAAAACAATGTACAGGATCCAAAAAACTATGACAGAGTCATTTCGAGTGATGGACAAAGCTATTTGAAAACCAAACTGAAATCATTATATTAATCCTAGCAATTCACAAAACGAAATTGATATCAAAATTCATACCTGGATGATGAGTAGACAACTTGGTCATAACATTTTGGAATTTACGAAGGCTGTAGCCGATTCGACATTCCTAAACACGATGGAACCAATGGTTTTCTGCTTCTTATCATCAGCTCAAAGCTTGTCCCTTTCACTAGTCAACACTGCAACTTGATTTTCCAATGATTTGATTTTCAACTGTAATAAGGGGACGTCGGTATAGTAGCATTCCAACCACACATTACATTGGTCACATGACGACTATCCATGATTCAAAAATGTAGGTGAGGGTTTGGTTAAATCGTTGAGGGTTTCGTTAGGTAGCTTGATCCCTAGGTAACTAGGATTGTTCCTTAGGCAAGGGGGTAAATTAGAAATGAAGTCATAGGGTGGCTCGAAGCACAGACCTTTGGAATAAGGGTACTCACTAGCTAGGTAGCATTCAACGTCAGAGTCCGAATCTTCACTGAGGACTATGGGATTCTACTCAGCACTAGGTTTAGGTTTATTCCTAGCCAGTCTCGATATGAGTCAAGCATTCTTTTTACCTTTGCTATCGACAATAGGGTTTCCCTTGACCTTTTTGCTCACAGGCTTTTTAACAGCCTATATCTTGTCTATTGCAATGTCGAGTAGATTGATATCAGGGTTGGCCGAGGGTTTAGGAGAGGGTAGAAGGTCATGGAAAGGCACGGGTGGCCCAACCTTAGTCACACTAACCATGGGCTTGTCAATTTGGACAGGCTCTGTATCAGCAAAACCATTCCAAGAGATAAAAGCTTGCCAACGATGAGTCTGATTAGGCCATGGTGGAACAAGCTACTATCAGCCTTTTCTATTTTAAACCTCTTAGCCATTTTATAAAGACTTCGCTGGAAATAATAAGGCATATTCAATGGATAACCCATAAAATTCATTAACAGTCAAAGGTGATAAAGAAAAACCAGTCCATATCGACCCTCACAAGTCACGAATTGTTTAACCACCATCAAAAGATCATGCCATCTTGGTTTAAGCGTGGAAATCGGCATGCCTCTGTCACAAGATGTAACCTTTTGTGAGATGAATAGCAAAGGACATGGCACCTCCTCCACTTTAAAGTTTTTAAACCATCGCTGGCCCGTGGATGCTAACCCTGTGGCAGAGCTAATGAACTCCTCATTCACCTCAAGATGAATGTCGCCTACTTTGGCCCTACATCCATCAAAAGTCAGGGTGAACTATTGTGCAAAAAATAGATTAAAACCCTCAGACCGTTGTACAAACGTGAGCCAACCACTATCCTCTAAGTCTTTTCAAGCGTTGTCGAACAGTAGCAAGTCTTGACTACTGTTCGGCTCAATTCGCACCACTGGTGCCATAAACAGGGTTCACGATAAGCGATGTGAATGAGCCAGGGTTTGAAATGCAACACACATAGGAGAAGAACACTCGAGGGATTACCGATGCTAGCAGAGGTGAAACAGTGATAAGGGGAGGCATTAATGACATCGTGCGAAGGTGGTGGAGCTATTTGTTGGCCATGCAGAATAGTCATTACCAATGGTACAACCGTCGGCACTTTCAGCTATTCAAATCACAATGCATAAGTGTTACAACTATGCCATTTCAATCAATCAAAACCTTTGGTAAGTGGATAAACCATTCACGCAAGCAATAGCTATAGTTTGAAAACCAAACAAATAAATCGAAATCAATACCAATGTTTTGACTATGTGACATGCGTTGTATAGAACAATTCATACCAAGAGTTTAACCAATGTGCCAATGCGTTTTATGTATACCGATGTGCCAAGTGGATTTATCAAATAACATGTAAACACAATCCCCAATGTATCACAAACTCAATGAAACAATATCACACAATCAATCTAAGAATGTCAAATGAGTACAAATCAAAAGGTCTTGCCAACTGTATAATGCTAAGTAAAATGTAAGCGCAATAAGCATATCGACAAGAATGATAACGACAATTCAATAATGATTTTAATGCGACTTCGTAAGACCAAGTTTTCACGCTTACAGTCGTGAAAACGAAAACGAAGGCAAGTGTGCAAATATTGCAAAAATAAAAGTGTTGTTTATTTGAGAATTGCGACGAAAAATTAATGTTTGCAAAACACTGGTGTAGGCAGCTTACAAGACAATGGAAAAATGTGAATTGGCTGCCAACAATATTCTTATTAATCCACTGGTGCAGTACTAGTTCCTTTTTAGCCGCATCATATCCTATTTTATCACCTCCACGCATCACTATGTTGATGTTCCTGTCATCTTCTCTAGATCCTGTAGAGATCCACTATACGTTCGGATTGTTCTGATTTTGTTTCTCCTGTATCTTCCACAATAGTGTTGTGAAATCCTCTATGTCGTGACCTATTGCACGACAATACATGCATGTCGCAGGTGGTAGAGGTAATTCTCTTGCATAGTTCCCTGGCTATTGGTAGTTATTGTCAGTGTTTCATGGAAACCTGCATAGGAGATCTAGCTAAATCATACACAAATAAAGCTTATCAAGAAAAGGAAGAGAGATACACAATGAAGAATGAGAATCAATGCATATTATTATCTTATCAATGAATGAATGATCTTCACTCATATAGGAAATGATATCCTATAATTAGGAATGCATGCATAATATTGATGGTCTAATATTAGAAAGTCTAAAATAGAATTAGTCAGTCAACTCCCACTGAACTAGTGTTACTCCCATTAAACTAGTGTGTCGAAAATAAAAATTTCTCCAACACCCCCTCTGAACATCACTATGGAGTAAAAAATGAGTCATGGCTACTAGGCCATTTTAGGTACTCAGGTACAATGAAACTAATGAACACTAAATAAAAATGAGGAAAGAGAGAAAACCACGTGGGAACAAAACCCCCCCTCAAAAGATAATGTATCAAAAGAAGAAAATGGAAGTTGCTAGGCAACTGTGTTCTTCATTGCAAGATGATCCCACAAAGTCTGAAACTTTGGCTCACTGAAAGTATTCATGAAGATGTAGAATGTTTTATGGATCTAATGAAGTCCTTTGGCAACCTGTTGGGTCTTGTACCTCTCGATCTCGTGGACCCATCTGCACCTGAAAATATTCCTTTTTTTGTGGAAGTAGAACCAGATTCCAAGTCTGGTTCTATAGGAGTGAGTCATACTCCTTTTGCATGGCTACTTTCCATAATGGATTTCCCACAACCCTATTGTAGTTCTGTGGATCAATAGATTGAACCATATAACAATGCATGGGCATCGTAGGTTCTGAAGCTGAAAGTACATGAGAAGGCTCCTCACGCCGAGATCAAGTCATCCTCGAATCCAATGGATTCCCTGCAAGGTTTCCTATTGCCTAAAGTGTGTTTTGTGCCTTCTTAGGCATTTACTGAAGGTTCGGTGTTGGATTCTTATCTGGTTGTACTACCTGCTTATTTCTATGTATAGAATCTGAGTGTATGGAATCATCTCTGATGTCTGAAACTGATGGAAGAACAAGAGTATATGCATGTTGCACTAGATTTCCATGCAAAGTACCATCCTTATGTGTAAGTATAATAGAGAAGTCATTGTCATAAAACTTAGTGAATTTATACAACCTTGACCTGTGATCCACCTCACCAATTGCAATAAGGTAATTGTCATTCATGTTAATTACTGAAACTAAATCTGATGTAAATTCAATATTTTTACCATTCTGAGTGATCTGATAAATTGAGAGTAGATTCATAGAAATCTTTGGAACATGTAAAACATTCTCAAAACTACCATTATTGAGTTCCACTCTCCCTTATCCTTCTACTACTATTAAAGTATCATCCCCCATGAGAATAGGGGGTCTTGAGCATGGACTCAAAGAAGAGAAAACTTCTTCTTTCGCTTCCATATGATGGGATGCACCGGGATCTATAACCCATGAATCATTTGAGGAATTAATTGCAACCAAAGAATGATGATTACCTTTCTTAGGAGCATGATCTTCTCCCTTCTGCTTCTTGACTCCCTCTGGAATGAAGTTTCTATGGTTGTTCCGCTGAAGTGTCTGTGCCATAAGATTGATCTGTTTCTTCATGCATGTGGATTCTTCATGATTCGATTTATTTCAGTAAGTGCACTACTTTCTCTTATTCTTCTTCTTGGAATTTGAAGAGTTTTTTGAACCTAAAGAATCATTAAAGGGTTTGGAATATCCCTCCTTCATGTTCTGTTTAGATGACCCTTTTCCATCATGCATGGTGAGTGCATGTGATTTGGGATCTTTCATGAGGCCCATCTATATGAGTTTTGTCTACTATTGTGTAAGAGACTCAATGAACCGAGCTAATGTAGGCATTTTCTAATTTGTTCCAAAACGACATCTGCTAGAATTGAAATTGGAGACATATATAGCGTATTTTGGTCCTAGCTTGGCCAAGATTGTTAGAATAAGTTGTTTTTATTATGTAGACTTGTCAATACCACATTCACCCAAGCTCAAAATCAAATATTTAAATTTAGTAAAGAAATCTTGTATATTATCAAAACTTTTAAGGTCTAAGGTATTCAACTCTACCTCAAGTATATGACCTCGCATCTCATCCTTCTTTCCAAAGAGTCCTTCCAGTGTGGTCTAGATCTCGTTTAAAGTACTTCATGCAGCAACATGAAACCATAGATCAGTGGAGATTAACTCAAGAAGTATTTATGTGGCCTCATCCTTACAATTCACCCATCTCATCTTCTCAATCGCTAATGTAGGTTATGTTTTTGTCATCATCATCAAATTATATGGTCCTTTCCTTCTGAGTTGGAATTCTACCTTGGGATTCCAATCAAAATAATTGTATGGTGTGAGGATTACCACCAAGTTTTACTATATAATAGTTTTCATATCCATCTCTCCCACTATTTCTAAGAACCCCTAAAAATTTACTCTCAATCTGCAAGTCAAAAAATAAGAAATCATGACAGAAAGGGCACTTTAAGTGAAAATTCGTATCAGTTTCAAGAGATGATATTCTGAATTACTTTATGAACAAACATTGAGGAATATCTACAAATGGTTGAAAACCCACTTGCAGAATGGGTCGACTTACTTTTCTTGGGAGCCATTTCCTCAAAAACTTAATATTTTGGGAGCAATCACTGTAGAAAGGTACGACCACAGATTCGTATAAGTTTCAGGAGGTTGTTACACATTATTTTTGTCACCCTCATGATCATTAATGATGAAAACCTATCTGTTTCCTTCAGAGAGGTTAGTGGCCTGAATTCCTAAAGAAAGAAAGGAGAAGAACTTTCCTTGAGAGAAGAAGTTATGTTTTCCTCTGTAAAAACCCTATTTTGGAGGATTTCTGTGGGATGCACCATAGTCGGGGTGTGGAAATGCCTGATTTCCATAGGCTGCACTATAGCTAGGGTGGGGAATTTCCACAGGCTGCACTATAGCCAAGTCACGATGGCCTTCGTACATGGGAAAAATGAGCATTTTAAAGATGCTTCTAGAAGGAGAAGCTTATATGGTGAGGTGGTCTCTGAATGGTTTGGATCTTACTCATTTTCATGATTTAGTGGGATCATCCTAACCTTCTCACCTTATCCTCTTCAACTTATAAAATGAGAGGATATCTCTGGGAGAAAGTTAGTTGGATTTGGCTTGGAATTATTAGCTTCGTTAGAGTGGCTTTGAGCTTTGCTTTTGTCAAGATAGATTTTAGATCTATAGTCTCAGAATTCTTGGATCAAAAGTGTGTGGGAAGCAAGGAACTGTTGGAAGGAACCTTACGACACCAAGGTATCTAGTTGTAACCTCTCTTCCTATTATTAATATAATGCAGTGGCATGTTTCTTTCCCATATAATTATCTTTATTTTATTGCATAATTGCTTGATCATATGCATAGTTTGTCATTGAATATAACTGATCTCCGCTTTCACTTTGGTTGGTTTTTGTCTCACTGCAGGATCAATATCACAAGAGCACCAGAGCGAAACAGGAACAACAAAGACATAAGGAAGTGAAATTTAAAGGTATGTGTATTGTCTTTTGTTCGGTAGTAAATTTGATGATTAGAGCCTAGGGAAAGCGCCATGTCCTGTCGTGTTTTGTTCTAGATCTAGGTGGATCTAGGGGGATTAGTCTATGTCTGCATTCACCGATTTACTCGATAACAAAATTGGCGACTCCACTGGGGATATGAATGTTTTCCTATTTTTTCTTGTTTTCTTGCTTTGATTTCTTAGTTTCTATTTTTTGAGTCACTGGAAGTTCCAACTTGACTCTCTGATTGTTAAACTTCACTGGAAAACCTTCTCAATTTTTAATTTTTTTAATTTTTGTTTTATTTCCGCACCCTGCTTTGAGGGACAGTGCAACAACTTAGGATTTCCATGCCCTACCTATTTTGACCAATGCGGAAATGCTGCGCCCTACCCATATCTGGCTTGCGGAAATTAGTGATTTCTGCACTGTGCTAGTCTTCCAGCCTGCGGAAATTGTGAAAGAATTTGTATTTGGTGGTTTTCCCTGCCCAGATATGTGATATGATTTTGGGGTGATTTGTTGGATCTGATTACAGTCTGCTTGAAAAAATTTGAATCTACTTTCAGCCATCTCTGCTTTATTTTTTCTTTTTTTTCTTTTGAAAGATTTGATCTCTTCCTCTAAGTGTCTTTCTCCTACAAAGCATTGTTTTTTCTTTAGAATTGTTTGGTGAAAGGATTTCTTTTTATTTTATTGAACAGTTCATGTTAAAAGAGAAAATTGTTTGGGTTTCTTTGTTTCATATATATTTCCTATTGCTTTTAGCTATATTTGAAACAAACAATATTTAATTTCTTGTTTTATATTAGATTGGGGACATCCTTGCATTTGAAGTAGCGAAATTGCATGATTCTTGCCATTTTTTGTTCTTAAATTCTTAAGCATTTTCCCCCTCATGACTCGGGGGGGCATGAATCGTGTATGGGTGTACAGTCTATTTGTCTCATTTCTTGAAAATCTTGATATTGATGAGTTTAGAAATTTTGGGACATTGTGCATCTGGGAATGATAAATGTTTTCTCCTTCTCGTAGCATAGCTTTCATCGAAATGAAAATATTGCATCTTCATCTCTTTGAATAACTTTCAAGTCGTTCAAAACACCATATTGTTCACATCATTTTTCCTTTTGAGTAACAACAGCCACAAAATAAAGCGCTTATAAAAATTGATTAGACATTTTTATATTTTCTCATAGCAAACCTACATTAGATTAGTTATAGGGCTTTGGAATAGGTGTGAAAGATAACTTTCCAAAGATGAAAACAAACATAGAATCTTGAGTTAGGGAGAAGTAAAATCCACTTATTACATTTTGTCCTGGGAATCCCTTCTAACACAAGGGTCAATCATGAGGTCACATTGAGACTGGCAAAGTTACTCACCCTTCTTTGTTGGTCTCAGTGTAGAGATTGCACGTATTATAGGGGTCGCTTGAAGGTATACCCACAATGATGAGTGGAATCCTTTCAAGTTGATTTCAGGATAGATACCCTACCCTTTCATGTGGATCAGACTATCGACTATTTCCCCAGGAATCATTGTAGAAATTGCTAACCTTAGTGGCCTTTCTCTCTAGGTTCTTTACACGAGGTGACTATGGAGGGGCAAATCTTCACGGTACTTGGAATCGACATTGGCCAAACTCAGTCGGGCTCCTTGGAGGGAAAATCCATAATTACTGCATGGAAGCTTTCACTAAGGCGTAAGTCTGTTAAGCAGGTCATCAACATAACTTTTCCACTCACTCTATCTCAACCCCTTCTTACTTTGTTCCCACAACGTTGGATTTCATCACCAACTAGTGTGCTCATTGTGAGAAGGTTTTGTTTGCTTGCTTCCTAGATTTTTAGTGTGTGTTGTTTGTTTTCCCTAGTAGACTCTAGGTTGGATTTGTTTTATATGGCGTCAATTCCCGAAATGACCAATGAAGGAACACCTGCTCAAGGGGAGCCTTTTGTTTTTTCTTCTTATGGAAACATTGGTTGATCTAGGTGGATATTGGTGGCCACCTGCCTATTCCACTTGGACCCACACCATTGTTTCTTTCAGTTTTTTAGTTTCCTTAATTGTAGCACAATTTACTATTTTTAGTAGTTCTTCGGGTCCTTAACTTCCTGAGCTATTTTGAGGCCCTAAATGATGTTTTTTGGGCATGAATGCTTCGACAAATATGAGTCCATTCCAAACTTGATATTCATTGTTAGTAGTGTATTCCTCGGATAGATCTTTCTAATGATGTATCATGTGCGTCAAACGGAGATAGTATGCCAAAGTTACGACCCTAGGAAATGATGTACCAATTTACCCCAACGGGGCCCATATTCTAGCGTTTCATCTCCTAGGGTTAGGTTTTTGGATGTTTAGGGTTTTCCATTGTTTCTCAGTAATATATAGGCCTTCGAGCCTCATTGTAATAGACAGTTTAGAGGCTAGTAGCCACCACATCTCTTCTCAGAGATAAGCTATCAGCGCCCTAGCTAGTTTATTTCCATTCTGTCTGTAAGCATTTTCCAATCATTTGTTATTAATGAAATGAAGACTTATTTCCACTGCATCTCTACTTTTATGTGTATTTCTGTATTTCATTGTGTTCCTACATAAATTTGGATCAGTGGTATCAGAGTGGTCTGCTCGTTCTCAATCTTTCTTTGCATGTCCCCAACGAGGTCGGGGTATAAGGAGTTAGGGCTCGATCTGGTTGAACCTTTGCAAGATTAGTCTCGCAAACCTTGACGACCTCCCATGGGGGAAGAAAAGAAAGATGAGGGAGCAGGAGATCCTATCAAAATGTTTCTCAAGGAGGCCCACGAGAAATAAAGGAACGCGATGATGGAAAACTTTGCCCAGATTCTTCAACGGATTCCCACTAGCGGCGCATCGACATCCAACAACCACTCTGGAGGTGCCACTCCTTTTAAGGTACAAGTAAACTTTGACATTCCCATATTTGAGGGCCAAATAAATGCAGATGTCATAGATAGATGGTTGAATCTGTTCGAAGGATATTTCTCAGTTCATGAATTTTCCGATCGAGAAAGGATTATTTTCGCACTCCTCAAAGCCGCCCCCCATGTCAAGGACTGGTGGGAAACCTACTCAGAGAAACAGGGCGAGGGGGAACCCTATATGTTCTCATCCACACCCACTTGGAATTCTTTTTGAGATGCTATCAAGAAACAATATTATCCCATGGGGAGCTATGAGGACAAATACATACAATGGACTACGCTGCGGCAGAAAAAGGGACAAAGATGTGCATGAGATGACGAATCTGTTTCATACCCTATGCACAAAGTTGGGTATCAAAAATTCATAGAAACATTTGGTGTTAAAGTACTGCAGTTGTTTGCACAGATACATTTAGAAGGAAATGGAGTTCCTTGACATCTCCTCGCTTGGTGTGGTGTATTGATATGCTGCCAAGATTGAGCAGAATTTCAAACAGAAAAAGCGAGACTTTGGGTCTGCAAATCAGAAGCAAGGGAAAGGTACCCCCAAACCACAGAAAAAAGGACCAAGCCAAGGCAGGGCGGCCCAGGATAACCTGCCAAAGCCACAAGCAAATAACAACACCACGAAGCCAAAAAAGGACACGGGGAAGTGGTGTGAGTTCCATAAGAGCTCCACTCACAACACAAGTGAGTGTCAGGCCAAGCAGTCACTGGTAGCCGAGTTGAACGCTTATGAATTGGATACATGCTCTAACTCTCAATCAGAACCCGACAAGGGGAATGATAGGGGGAAGCAGATTATCGATGTAGAGCCCAATTCCATCGTTGCCACCATGAATATCCAGAAGGAGGAACCAGGAGATCCAGAGGAGGTGGAGCGTCTCTTCCATTCCAAGATGTGGGTAAAGGGTTCCCCATTGCAGTTCATTGTCGACAGCGGGAACTAGAAGAACCTCATCTCGGTAGAGGTCATGAAGTGGTTGGGCTTGCCGACCACAACACACCCACAACCATACACCATCGGTTGGTTGCACCAAGGATGGGACATCCACGTTAGCCAACAATGTTTCCTTCCCTATAGCATCAAGCCCTTCACGGATGAGGTATATTGTGACATTGCTCCTCTTGATGTTTCTGATGTATTATTAGGCCAATTGTACTTGTGGAAGTGACATGTTGTGTATGAGTCCATGCATCATGTTGTTATTATCACCTTGGGCAATAAGATGTACAAGATACCGGAGATAGCACCACCTACCACCATCTCTTTGGTTACTTAAAAACAATGCAGTAAGCTCATTTCCAAAACTAGGAAATTTGTTTTCCTAATGATTCTCCCTTAGGGAAAGAGGAATATTGTGGCCATGACCTCCATACAGGACCCTGCTGCATGAAAACAATAGATGGATAAGTTCATGGAGGAGTACGAGGACATCTTCACCTCCCCCGCAGGGATGCCTCTACACTTCCAGGTCAAGAACCCCATCGATATGACCCCAGGTGTGTCATTGCCCAATGGACCTATCTATCGACACTCTATTCTAGAGAATGATGAAATCAAGAGGCAGATTCAGGAGCTGTTGAAGAAAGGTCACATCCAGTCAAGTTCATCACCTTGTGGGAGCTCGATCATGTTGGTGCAGAAGAAGGATGGGACTTGGAGACTTTGCATTGACTATCAGGCACTAAAAAAGATCATTGTTCGGAATAGGTACCCAATCCCATAGATTGATGACCTTCTGGACCAACTCAAGGGGGCGAAATATTTCAGCAAGATCGACTTGAAGTTGGGATATCACAAGGTACCAATCGAACACTCTAATGTGTGGAAGACTACCTTCAAATCCAAGGAGGGCCTTTTTGAATGTCTGGTCATGCCATTCAGGTTAATGAATGCCCCTACAACCTTCATGAGGCTAATAGACGACATCCTACGACCATTCACCAACTCATTTGTAGTGGTGTACTTGGATGACATTCTGATCTTCAACCAGACTTGGGAAGAGCACCTCCACCACATCCGATAGGTCCTTCAAACACTGCAACAACACAAGTTGTGTGCCAATTTGGAGAAATGCACTTTTGGCATGACCTAGGTTCACTTTTGGAGAAATGCACTTTTGGCAAAGATCCAAGTCATTCGGGATTGGCCAGCCCCAACCACCCTAATAGATCTCTGTATCTTTTTAGGTCTTGCCAATTTCTATCTAACACTTGTTTCCCCCAGTCTATACAAATAACTATACTGGCCAAGTAATGTGGCAAACTCAGAAATGTGAATGTGTGATGTGAATGGAACTTGTGAAAAAGGTCGATGAATGTAAATAATATTACACACACACACACACACACACACACACACACACACACACACACACATATATATATATATATATATATAGCAGGACTACTGAGAGGGGATGTGCTGAAAAAGAGACCACGATTGCTGCAGAAAGGCAGTGGAAGGCACCTGGAAAGGTGGCGTTAACTTCCACCAAGAATCAATATCGTATTTGGACTTCACTAGCCCAGAGAACCAAAAGTAGCTCGTTAGCCCCGAATTAAATGTCTCGCAGGCTGGCAAGTTGATGGCTCCTCAGGAATTAATGAGGGATGCGGAGGCGAATCGCCTATCCGTAGAGCCATCATGACTGACTAGTGCGAGGGAAATTACGCCACACGCAACCTCGTAAGAGGATAAGGTGTGGAGTAGAAGCGATTGGGGGCAGACACGAAGGGAGGAAGAGAACTCTGGAAATATGCAGAGTGAGTGATAGCAGAGAGGAAGGAGAGTAACCTTCGCTTCTGGTCATTGGCAGATAGAGACACAGTCTCACAACATCGTGGTCTTATCTCGGGGGTGGCTAGTGGTAAATCCGTTGGGAGTCATTGAGCCTACGGTTGGGTGGAAATGAGAACCCCTCTCAGTAGTTGCTTAACCCCTAGTGTTATTTTTGATAAGTGTTTTTCCTCTGGCATCTTGAAATATATATGTTTATTCTGATAATTATGCCCATAAGATGTGAAACTGTGAATGATTTCATTGTAAGAATGTCTATATGGTGCTTTGATCAATATTGGTAGATGCATGTTTATAATGGAAAGACTACATATGGATTATGTCTTCATAAATCATTATTTATATGCTTATCAACTTGATTCAGACCACATGTCTGATTCGTGGGAGAAAGGTACCCTTATATGCCTCAGATAGTACCCTGGGTAAAAACCTCCCCATAGAGATACCCTCCTTGAATATTCCATCAAGAACCGGGAAAGAGGATGTGAAGGCACAAGGCCTTAGTAACCCTGCACGAGGAGGAACGATCCTCTTGAAAACCCGAGATGGTAGCATAAGGATGAAGTATCAAATCGACGGACGAGATCCCATTGGGAGATCTGTGGTCACTCACGACCATCAGATCGGAAGAAGAAGATGGAAGGTTAAGTACCTTAACCCTAAATAGGTGTTGATCGACAGACGAGATCCCATTGGGAGATCTGTGGTCGCTCACGACAGTTAGATCAAAACAAGAAGCTGGAAGTTTAAGTACCTTAACCCTAAATAGGTGTTGATCGACAGACAAGATTCCGTCAGGAAATATGCGATCACACCCAACCGTTAGGTTGGTAGGAGAAAGTAGGGTGTTAAATGCCTTACCACTTGGTTTCTCTGTGTCTTCATGGGTAGCGAAGAGATTGGGATCGTAGATCCCCAAGGTCCATGAGAACATCTGGACCGTTGATTTTTCCACGACCAGGAAGTCATGGGAGAATGCATAAGTTAGGAACCTATCTGAGCCATCAGATCTCGACTGAAAACCCCAATAGTCATTGGATCTGTCAGGAGATACCCGAGGGTTAAACCCCCAGTGAATAAGGGTGAAAGCCCCGAAATAGTTGTGGACCGTCTGATTTAAGGAGGCCACGTGTCGTGAGATTTCCCATTTCGGGAAATCAGGAATCACGAACTCAGGAGTCCTGGTGACAAGGGATCAGGACTTTCCATGGTGGAAACCTCGGAGCAGTCGTGGACCGTCCGATTTAAGGAGGCCACATGTCATGAGATTACCCATTTTGGGAAATCAGGAATCGCGAACTCGGGAGTCAGGGTGACGTGAGTTCAGAACTTTCCATGGTGAAAATCCTAAAATAGATTTGGGTCATCCGATTTGAGAAGGCCACATGTCATGAGATTACCCATTTTGGGAAATTGGGAATCATGAACTCGGGAGTCCTGGTGATGAGAGTTCGGGACTTTCCTTGGTGAAAATCCCGAAATAGATTTGGGTTGTCCGATTTGAGAAGGCCACATGTTATGAGATTACCCATTTCAGAAAATCAGGAATCACAAACTTAGGAGTCCTGGTGACAAGAGTTCGGGACTTTCCATGGTGAAAATCCCAAAATAGATTTGGGTCGTTCGATTTGAGAAGGCCATGTGTCATGATATTACCCATTTTGGGAAATCGAGAATCGCGGGATCGGGTGTCCTAGTGACAAGAGATAGGAACTTTCCATTATGGAAACCCCAGAACAGATCTGGACAGTCCGATTTAAGGAGGCGACATGTCAAGAGATTACTCATTTCGGGAAATTAGGGATCAGGGATTTGGGAGTTCCGTTGACAAGAACTCGGGCTCTCGCCTTGATAAATACCGACCCATAATGTCGAGATGTTAGCATGTGGCTAAGTCCCGATGAACGGACAAGATTCCTTCGGGGAATCTCAGGGTCTATAATGACTATCAGATGTGGAGAAGAGACGTCAAATTTAAGCCGAGGCGCAAATGCA
>JZKD02S1756884.1:604026-617588 GCA_000966675.3 Picea glauca
TCGACTACCGTGTTGCACTTCCCCCTCTGCCACCTGTGTTCCACTTAACAATGCGATGGGGCCTGTCCTCATTGGCTGTTCTCTAGCCCTGCAGGGATTCATCCATATTGGTTGGACGCTAGCCCTGTCTGGGTTTGACAGTTGTAGAGTCGAATGATTCAAAACCCCTGTAGCACCAAGGCACGAAATACAAAGAGGCACCGCGATTATTTCAACCATGACCATGACCCGCGACCACATGGGAATGAGGAGAGAGAAAGAGCTAGCTTGCGCTAGGCCTCCGTAGGTAATTCAGAGGCTTTGATTGAGTAGAAATCAATGAAAATTTTGATTAAGGTAGTGGGGATGTGACATTCTACCATAGGTTTGTGTTGGGATTCTCTCATATCACTTGGCCCTTGAGTCAAGTCACCAAGGGAGGAGCTAAAGCAAAATTATTTTGGTCTGAATCTCAATAGAAGGCATTCGGGGAGTTGAAGCATTGCTTCTGCTCTGCACCAGTGCTAACATTACCAGACTTGCAATAACCATTTGAGATCGAGATAGATGCCTCTGACAATGTCATTGGGGCATTCCTTACTCAACATGGGCATCCAGTGGCATATCATAGTGAGACACTTTCCGACACAGTTCGAAAGTATCCCACTTATGAAAAATAAATGTATTCCATTTTGCAAGCTTGTCGGCAATGGAAGCATTACATTTTGGAAAAGGAAATGGTCATCCACACAGACCACCGACCCCTACAGTTCATACAGACACAAGGGAAGTTCTAGAATGATCGCCATCGAAAGTGGTCCATATACCTACAACAGTTTCATTTGAATGTTAAGTACAAGAAAGGCATCACCAACAATGTTGCAGACTGCCTTAGTTGACCACCCATCATGGCACTAACCACTGTGTTCAACTCTTGTGGGCATGAGACTTCTGATTGGCTGCTTCTCTACACAAGTGATCCAGAATTCGGCCACACATACAATACACTCTTGGAGGGTAAGCAAGTTCCCAATTTTCACCTCCAGGATGCCCTACTTTGTCACCTGGGACACCTTTGTGTTCCTTCAAGCGAGCGTGCCAAGATGATTTGGGAGGCGCACTGCAGTCAGGTCATTGGGCATTTTGGGGTCGAGAAAACCATGATAGTACTGCAAAAGTATTTCTATTGGCTGAACCTTCGATAGGATGTTGGGAAGTACATCAAGTCCTGCACTCCTTGCGCCATTGCCAAACCAACCATCAAGAAGCAAGGCCTCTATACTCCACTTCCTACCCCTAGTTGACCTTGGGAATCCATCTCTATGGATTACATGTCGGGCCTTCCTTCTACTAAGAATGGAAATGATTGTGTTTTTGTGGTCATCGACCAATTCTCGAAGATGTCCATTATAATGGCCTGCAAGAAGAATATCACAAAAGAATCCACTGCTAAACTCTTTTTTGAATGAGTGTGGGTACACTTTGGTATCCCATAGTCTATCATCTCATATCGGGACAATAGGTTCCTCAGTACATTTTGGTCCAACCTCTGGTCAATGCTGGACACCAAGCTCACCAAGTCCACAGCTTTCCATCCACAAACTAATGGCCAGACAGAGGTCGTCAATCGGATGATTGTACATATTTTGTGCATGTACAACTCAAAGCATCCACGCACATGGGATGAGAGCCTCCCCTATGTACAACACAGCTACAACCAGGCTCTCCATAGCTCAACTAGCCATAGCCCCTTTCAAGTGGGCTTGGGATTCCAACCACTATGTCCCATTGACGTAGCCATGCCATTTGCAGCTACTCAAGTAGATTCAGCCCATGTCCAGTCTGAGGCTGACAAGAAAAATAGCTTCATTGAGCACATTCAACACATCCGCCAATAAGTTCATGGCATCTTGGATAGAGCCAATGGTAAGTACAAGCAACGATATGATCAACATCGGGTGCCACACAACTTCCAAGTGGGTGAGAAAGTGTGGCTACATTTGCAAAAGGAGTGCCTCGCTGTACCCTACCACAAGATTCCCCCACTCCGATATGGGCCATACACCATCACCAAGGTTATAGGGGACAATGCCTTTGAGCTCAGTATTCCACTATTCCTTGGTTTGCACCCATTGTTCAATGTGGATCGCCTTCGGCCCTACTTTCCACCTCTACTAGACACATCCAACATGGAAGAACAACTCACACCAACAGAGTTAAACCCAGATTGCATGGAACAAGCCACAACTGATTGAATTATGGACACACAGATCAGAAAAACTCTCCAATAGAGGATCCAGCTATATTGAGTTGTCAAAGCAAGCCAACTCCTTCACCAGGGCAAGTGCCTCACCAGGGACCAAGTTCAGCAGAAGTTTCCTCATCTCATGGAGGAACTCAATGCAATGGGGACCATTGCTTCCTAAGGGGGGAGGACTGATCCAGGTGGATATTGGTGGCCACCCACCTATTCAACTTAGACCCACACCATTGTTTCTTTCAGTTTTTCAGTTTCCTTAAATATAGCACAATTTACCATTTTTAGAAGTTCTTCGGGTCCTGAACTTCCGGAGTTGTTTTGAGGCCCTAAATGATGTTTTTTGGGCAAGACTGCTCCGACAAATATGAGTTTGTTCCAAACTCAAAATTCACTATTAGCAGTGTAGTCCTTAGATAGATCTTTCTAACGATGTATCATGTGCATCAAATGGAGATAGTATTCCAAAGTTATGACCTAGGGAAATTGATGTACCAATTTACCCCAACGGGGCCCATATTCTGGCGTTTCATCTCCTATGGTTAGGTTTTTGGATGTTTATGGTTTTCCATTGTTTCTTAGTAATATATAGGCCTTCAAGCCTCATTGTAACAGGCAGTTCAGAGGCTATTAGCCGCCACCTCTCTTCTCAGAGATAAGCTACCAGTGCCCTAGCTAGTTTATTTCCATTCTGTCTGTAAGCATTTTTCAGTCATTTGTTATTAATGAAATGAAGTCTTATTTCCACTACATCTCTACGTTTATGTGTATTTCTATATTTCATTGTGTTCCTACATAAATCCATATCATTGGTCCTCCTCAGATTGCTACTTTGAGCCTTCCAGTTCTCACTATTGGATTGTCGGTGTGGTTGTTTTCCACTTAGTTAATTCCAAATGCAGTAAGTGCTTCTGTCGTAAGCACTTCCCCCCAAGAACATCAACCTCATGTTGATCCTTCACTATATTCACATGTAAGATATTCTCCACCTTCTTCACTTGCAAGGTATTCTTCCATTTCATCTTCTTCGCCGAGTGAAAGATCTCAAGCTAGTAGCTCAATGAATAAGAAGAAGAAGAAAAGGAAGAAGAAGAAGAAGAAAAATAAGCAAGGATACAAACTTCCAACCACTGCCAAACATGTTGGAAAACAACCAGTTACTGTTGATCATGCTAGGGGTGTTTATAATGTCAAGATCACCCAAAAAACTCATAATCCCAAGTACCCATGCAGACTTTGTAAGGGTATCCATCTTCTTAAGGATTGCCCTGGTCTATCCAAGGTTATGGAAGCACGGTCTACACACCCTCGCCAACCCATGTCGTCAGCCTATGAACAACATGTTGATGACTTCCTATCAATTAGTCATGATGCCATTAGGAAGAAGAAAAGTCAAGTCAAGTTCCCCTGTATGTTATGCAAAGGGAATCATCTAACTCACCTTTTCCCTCGTATGGATGAAGCCTCAAAATTCCTGGAAGACATGACTGTTTCACAGCCTCAACTTCCAGCTACTTATTTCAAGCTTACTCTCAACCCACCTGTAGTTGATGGAATGATCAATTCAGCCCCTTCATCGGTCATTACGGTTGGTCATGTTGTCAATCCAGTCACGTCCTTAGTTGAACCAATTGACAAAGTGATTGATTTGATCCCATCCTCGATCGATCCCACTCTCCCGTTAGATACTGAAACCCAAGTGGTTGATTCGATCCCATCTTCAGTCAATCCCACTCTCTCGTTAGAGATTGAAACCCAAGTGGTCAATCTATTTATGCCTGTTGACCGCACTCTCCCCTTGGAGAATGAAACACAAGTGGTCGATTTGATGTCATTATCAGTCGATCCTACACTCTCTCGAGAGAGTAAACCCAATATTTCCCACATTTTTCTCATTGATACAGACTCTACCATGCCGGGGGGTATTCCTCCTTCTCCCATGGAACCCCATCCAATTAATGAGACCATCCTTTTCAATTGGGGTGTGCTAATTGGGCCTCATCTTCCCTCTCACATTCCTTTCCAGATTACAGTGCAGGTTTTTGGTTGGGATGTTCCTCATACACTAATAGATGAAGGTGTGTCTGCTAGTATTTTTTCCTCTTTTGCTTGGAAAGCTTTGGGTTGTCCTCAGCTTGCACCGGTTATGTAGAATCTATTAGCTTTTAACAGAAGAATAAATCAACCTTTAGGGACCCTTCCTCAGTTTACTATAACTTTGGGAGGGAAAATTGTCTTTATTGATGTCATGGTAGTCCAAGACCCTTTGGATTTTTCTTTACTCCTTGGGAGGGATTATGTCTATTCCATGAAATCTATTGTGTCCACTCTTTTTTGCGTGATATCTTTTCCTCACGATAGAATAATGGTGACTATTGATCAACTTTCATTCCTCAGTCCTGAGTGGATTACCTCCCTAAATGGTTCTTATATGCAGACGGTATCGCCCCCACCGCATGTGAATTATGTGGTGTTGTCTCCCATGAATTTAGCTTCTGACGACCTAGATCTATTAGTTGATATGGTTATCTCTTTGATAGGGTCTTTAGAGTTTGATATCCTCACCCCTATCGCAACCCTCAACATGTGTTCCTTCTAGAGTGTTTTTCTTCCATCGAGTGAAGATCTCTTGGAGGCCATGAACAAGTTTTGTCCCTTGGCATGGTGTCCTTCCAGAGCATTGTCCTATTGGAATCCATGATCAAGGAGAGATTCGAGCATGATTTTATGATTTCAAGCTCGTTAAAAAATGAAACCAGCTTCGAACATGATTTTCTAATTTCAAGCTCGTTAAAAAATGAAACCAGCTTCGAGCATGATTTTCTGATTTCAAGATCGTTAAAAAATGAAACTAGCTTTGAGCATGGTTTTCTGATTTCAATCTCGTTAAAAAATGAAACCAATTATGAGGATAGTTTTTTGCGTCTCTATGGAAACCTCGTTAAAAAATGAAACAAAGGTTATGAGCATAGTTCCTGTTTCTATGTCAAGCTCATTAAAAAATGAAACAGAGGTTTGGGGATTGAACCTGGATTCTTGAGCATAGTTTTTCTTCTCTGTGGCAAGATCGTTAAAAAATGAAATAGATTTATTTCCCTCTCTCTGTTGAGTCAAGTCCTTCATCTAGTATTTGAAGCTTCCTTTCCTCCACCTTTGCAGTTGGAAGAGACAAATCTTGGGGGGCATTTTCTTCCAGCCTCTGGACTTCATGCTGAAGTTGAGCCACTAGCTTCTTAAACTGGGGGCTAAGTACCGACCATGTGTTGGGAAGTCGCAAGCATAGTTTTCTATGGTTCAAGCTTGTGTAAAAATGAAACTAGCTACCTCAAGCATAGTTTTCTATGGTTCAAGCTTGTGTAAAAATGAAACCACCTACCTCAAGCGTAGTTTCCTCTGGTTCAAGCTTGTGTAAAAATGAAACCAGGTCCAAGAATAGTTTTGTTTAGTTTTTAAGCTTGTGTAAAAATAAAATCTATCCTAAGCATAGTTTTGTTTTGTTTTAAAGATTGTGTAAAAATGAAAACAATCCTGAGCTTAGTCTTTGTTTTTTCTTGTGCTTGTAAATCAATGAGAATGTAACCAAGTATACTTTTATCACTTTTTTGGACTCGTAAAGGTTATGCGAAAAAGGAACCCACTAGAATTCCCTTTAAGCTCTTTTCAGACTCTCTAAACATGAAAAGATTGCCGAGGGACCTTGTTCTTTTCATGCTCGTAAAAGTATTTGAAGAAAACGTCTGATCGACGATAGTTTATCACTTTTTTGGTCCTATCGAACTAATTTATGAAAAAGGAACTGGGAAAGTTCTCTTTAAGTGTTTTTCAGACTCTCAAAATATGAAAAACCTTTGAGTTTTCTATCTTTGGACTCGTTAAACAAACATCGAAAGGCCCATATGGGGCTAAACCACTCCTTCCCAGGTTTAATTAAACATACTCTGAGGGACTCATCTGAAGGATGAGATTACATTTACGATCATATGTTATCCTCCTCAATATTGCGTAAAAATAAAGAGGTACTCGCCAGAAATGGTGGGGGGAAATTGGGAAAGAAATGTGTCTAAGCGTATTCCATGGAAGAGTCATTTTTGAACCTGATACCCTTCACTCTCTTTGTGTCTAGGTTGGAAAATATGCTTGTCTCTTGATCATACACCTTTATAAGATTACAAATTGGTCTATGATCCCTATTGTTGAGTCAGTGTTTCCAAGACAGTTGTCATGTCGTCAATATGTTCAAAGAGAAGTTCAACTCGGAAATCTGACTCTTGCATCAGCCTTTTCTGCAGTCCTTAAGCCTTCTATTGCGTCGGCCATCCCTGAGTCAGTCTTGAATCACTTGTTACTATGATCTACATAAAATCATTTTACCTGTTTCATGTCATTAATGGAGGATACATTAAGTCCTTCCTATGACGAGTCTTTTCCTATCGACTTCGACTCATTATCCAGGAATCAGACCTAGAAACCAATTAGTACCTTGGAACTTGCATGCCTCAATGGAAGGTTTCCTCGCTTTCGACAGTGGGTTTTCATTATTGACCCCTGATCGGGAGATTCCACCGAATGTTCAACTTCAGCTCATTAATTCACATTCATTGGATTGTACTAGAGTACCTTGGGAATCATTGACATTAATGGGGATTTCCCTCGCACTTGTTAATGGTTCTCATAATTGACCAGTAATCAAGTGGTTTCTACCATGTTCAACTTCAACACATGTATTTGCATGGTTATATTCGTACTTAGAGTGGTGGATATGAAGACCTTGAACCTTTTCTCACAGATTCAGGTTGCATTGAAGTATATTCAGTTTGTACTCTTGCATAAATTCACATTGTATGTCTCGTGGCTATGTTCAAATTTGAGTCTTTAACACATAGATCCACGGTGTATTTTGGTGGCTATGTTCAGATTTGAGTCATAATGGCATGGATCCATGGTGTATGTTTGGTGGCCATGACCTGTCTTACTTCACATGGATCTTCACATGTCGGCATTTATGCTTTGATTCATTTGTATTATGAGTATGGGAATTCCTACCTCAGTGATGATATATTATTGCACTGTGTTTCCTTATTTATTGACAGGTTTCCGACAGACGTGTTCCTTGTTCCCTACACACACTCAACAAAGTATTTCATCTATCACTCTGTTCTAAATTCATACTTTGGGGGGATCTCTGTTACACGTAATTTTCGTCACCCTCATGATCGTTAATGATGTAAACCTATCTGTTTCCTTCAGAGAGGTCAGTGGCCTGAATTCTTGAAGAAAGAAGGGAGAAGGAATTTCCTTGAGAGAAGAAGTTGTGTTTTCCTCTATAAAAACCCTATTTTGGAGGATTTTCGTGGGCTGCACCATAATCGGGGTGCGGAAATGCCTGATTTCCACAGGCTGCACTATAGCTAGGGCACAAAATTTCCGTAGGAGGCACTATATCCAGGTTGCGGCGGCCTTCGTACGTGGGAAAAATGAGCATTTTATCGATGCTTGTAGAAGGAGAAGCTTATATGGTGAGGTGGCCTCCGAATGGTTTGGATATCACTCGCTTTCATGATTTAGTGGGATCATCCTAACCTCCTCACCTCATCCTCTTCTACTTATAAAAGGAGAGGAGCTCTCATGGAGAAAGTTAGCTGGATTTGGCTTGGAATTATTAGCTTGGTTAGAGTGGATTTGAGATTTTCTTTTGTCAAGATAGATGTAAGATCTATAGTCTCAGAATTCTTGGATCAAAAGTGTGTGGGAAGAAAGGAACTATTGGAAGGAACCTTACGACATCAAGGAATCTGGTTGTAATCTCTCTTCCTATTATTAATATAATACAGTGACATGTTTCTTTCCCATATAATTATCTTTATTTTATTTCATAATTCCTTGATCATATGCATAGGTTTTCATTGAATATACTCTCCTTGCTTTCACTTTGGTTGGTTTGTGTCTCACTGCAGGATTAGTATCACAAGAGCACCGAAGTGAAACATGAACAAAAAAGAAATAAGGAAGCGACATTTAAAGGTATGTTGAGACCTGAAATTGACATCCCCATTACCCTATTATACTCTTCACCTATACATTTTTGGCCTACCTAAAGATTAAGTGAATGACAAGAACGCTACCATTTTCCAGTAATAAGGTCATAAGGTAAAGCATGGTTAATTCATGCATTTTGTGGTTTATTGAGTTAGGGAATTAATATTTCATGTACTAATGCTTTAATTTGTCATATATAAATTTTTGACCTCTATATGTTCAACGTTCCTGTACCAGCTCAACTATCCAGTACCTGCGCACCAAGACTGTTGTTGTCCAAATCCAGTACCAAACGCATCCGGTACTAAAATATTACCTATTGCGATTCAGTACCAATGGCCACACACTATTATGATCCGGTACCAACGACCACGCACTGTCATGATCCGGTACCACCTTTTTCACACTGTCGTGATCTTGTACCATCTACCTATTATGATCTAGTACTAATATGGAAGAGCCTAATGCACTAATTTAAGTTCCAGATCTCGTCTAATCCAATTGGTGGACATCTATTTCCTTTAGCAAGGCTATGATAAGAATAGTTTGTTGATTGCCTCATCCTCATGCACTTCGTGTCATGAGGATGAAGCTAAAGATGTAACTAAATGATTGAACTTAACAACTGATTGATTTGCAAATCAATTCACCTCCTTGTGTTTCACGATTAAGACTATTAAATAGTTGTGGCAAGGATGGTGGAAGTGTAGGAGAGTTAGCATATTGCCAATATGTGAAGCAGCATGTGATAGCACAGAACATATTCTGAGTGCAGATTAATAAAATTTCATTTATCTCCATATTATGATTATCTATGATTAAGTATTAGTTGAGTTGTTAACGAGAGTTTTGATTTTATGTTTTGAAATGTGAGTGAGAGTAATGTGTGTGTTGAAGACAAGCCTCATGTAGACTTCAGTAGCTGACCTGTTGAAGTGGCAAGGGCCCACCACCCAACAAAGGTCGGCCTCTTTGTAGATTAGCATTAGCATTTTTTTTTCAGTAGTGTAAACATTAAATTAGCTAAAGCTTTAACTCTGTTAGATGATAGCAGTATAGCTTAGATTAAGATTTCCATTATATCATTGCTTAGAGATCTTCACTTGCTCTGTTTTCGCATATTCCCTATTTCTGTTCTCATGAATTTGATTTCCTTGAGTGATCATAGATGTTGGCAGCAATAGTCAAAACTATTTGGATAAGAAGTAGTGAAGTTCATTGTGAACCACAACAGAACCAACATATTGACTATTGAACTACCCATGCTATGCTTTGATGATTGATGTGTGATTTCCCTTCAGAAGTGTGGATTGCATAGTTAGTTTTCTGGGTCAGATAGCAGAGTTGATATTTCAAACCAATTCCATATCATACTTGCATGTGCCATAATGGAATAGATAGCCTCTCTGTGAAAGACAACCAAAGTGCATTGCAGTTTGCTATTTTGATTTATTTCCAGCATACATAATCTAGTTTAATTCTATACTCGTGACATTAGAAATTACCTTTCTTACTGGTGTCTTGTAACTCTGTTGATTACGAATCCCATATTGATAATTAATGAGTGCATTATACTAAACATATAAGTAGAACAACATTTTTGCGCCGTTGTCGGGGAGTTGCAAATGGTAGGAAGTGATTTTTAGCTTAGATTGTTTGCATAAATTTTAATGTTTTTAAAAGGTTGCTTGAGGGAGGAGGATAAAACTTTTAAGATGTGAGTGAAGAGCCATGCGGCCACTAGAGTGGGGTTCTCTGAATCCAGGTTTCCTTCTTACCTTCTAGATAGAATTAGGATTTCAATTCAGCTAAAGAATCAAATTTCCATTTTATGCATAGATATAGAGATAACAAGGGTAGATTTGTAAGCTCAAAAGATTCAAAAACAACCTCCCCCACTAATCCAACTGACACTAGTGCAGGAAAAACTCCACCAACAGAAAATTCAAGGGGAGCTAGTGAGGCTCCAGAAGGAGAACCTAAAATGGAAGAATCAGTATTGGGACAGGTAGAACGTGAGTCTGCTGAACATTTAGGAGACATAGAAAATCTAGTTTTTGAACCATCCATCAGTAGAATGGCAGAAGAAGAAGGAAATGAAGCCACAGAGACTGAGACCTTTAGGTTTCCAATCTTAGATATTTCTAGAAACATCAGCATGAAGAATATCCCATTATCATCGTTACCCACTTTCAGAGGTATGTCAACTGAGGATCCAGATTTATTTTTATTCGAATTTGACATATTATGTAGAAGCTATAACTACTCAGACGATGCCCAAAAACTTAAGATTTTTCCTGCTACAATGAAAGATTCATCCTTAAGATGGTTCATGAGCTTAGGAGAAAATACAATCCTTTCTTGGGATCAAATGAAAGACACATTTTTACGAAAATACCAAGACTATTGTAAGGATAATGTTAAAAACGATATTTTTAAAATGCAGCAAACAGAAGATGAAAGCCCTGAAGACTACATAGAAAGGTTCTTATACAACTATCAAAAGTCAAAACTATTCACCACGGACCTAGCTGTAGTAAGAAATGTATTCTTGAAAGGTCTCAGAGATGATTGCATAGAAGTTTTAAACTTGTTGAGTTAAGGGGATGTGCACCAAAAACCTTTTTTAGAAATTGCAGATTACTATAGGAGATACTCAAGAGGACAAGCTAAAACAAGCAAAGGACCAAGAGATCCTTTTAGCAGAAATACAAAACAAAGCTCAGGGACTGTCACCAGAACTGAGTTAGGAAACTTATTGGAGAACTTTAAAATAGACATATTGAGCACAATAAGTAACCAGTTAGATACTCTGAAACTAAAAAAGAAACAAGAAGAAGATGCTTTAGCAATACTTTTTCATAGATGCCAAAAGAAGCACAACAACAAGAAAGAATGCCCATTAAATGTCATAGAAATCTACGGTCTATGTACACTAGAACACCCCACATCTGAGTGTCCAACCTTGCTTGAACTACAAATCATGTATAGGGGAGGATAAGTCTCACAAGAACGACCATACCCTTCTAGAAGACCTTGGAGAGCCCAAAATCCCAATACATTTTATGATCTTAATACACAATATCAACAAAAAAAATGGGGTCCTTCCCCAATGACTTATCCACAATGAACACCTCAGCAAACTCAGCCTTGGAAACAAGGTTTGAGGGGACCTATGTATGGAAATCCCTCTTACCCTACATATCCACAGTACCTTGCAAACATTTCCCAATTACTACCTATATTCAATCCACCACAGATGCAAGACTTACTCCCACCTCCTATACAACAACAATTTACAACCCCCTTGAATCCTAATCAGCAGTAGCAAGTATCTATAAATGCCAATCAACAACCACAAAACCAAGCTTCCCATAATCCTCCAAGACCAACAACAATCCCTGCCCAGCCAATCCCTAAACCCAATAATCTACCCACCCACCCTATGTAGAATACAAAAGTGCAAACCTTCCCCACCTATGAAATTCAACCACGATCGGGGAAAGTTGTAAGCCAATCAGATCATGTAGTAATAATTGAGGAAGAAAATGATAATCATTCTAAGGAAGAAAACACCCAAACCACCCCTGCAGAAGAAGAGGCCTCTCCTCCTATCCCAATCACTTCTTAGTCTGTACGAGTACCTCAACAAATTAATCTCCCACCTTACCCCGAAAGACTATTAGTGAATAAACCCGACCCACCCTTGCACAGAGATATAGAAGATGAATTACGAAATGTGTGCATAAAAATACCTCTGCTGCAAGATATTAAAGATATCCCTATATACGCCAAAATTATAAGGGATCTTTGAATTAATAAACCAGGAAGGAAGAAGAAGGAACCTCCTCTTGTTCAGGTAGTGGGACAATTATCTGAATTTATTTATGAAATGCCATACAAATATAATGACCCTGGAAACCCAATTGTCATTGTTGAAATTAATGGTATTTCTCCACCAAACACACTCATTGATTTGGGTGAAGCTATTAATGTAATGCCTTTTGACACTATGTAAAATCTCCAAATCAACCAGTTAATACCAACCCAAACCATGATCAATTTGGAAGATAAGTCAGTCATTAGCCCTGCAGGAAGTCTAGATGATGTCACAGTCACTCTAGCTTCTTGGGAATATCCAGTAGACTTTTTAGTCATCTATTCTAAATCATCCTCCAAACCTGGACACCCTGTGGTTCTTGGCAGCCCTTGGCTAGCCACAGCAGATTCCTTTATCAATTGTCGGTATGGTGAGATGACTATATCCAATGGCACACATAACCAAAAACTTGTCCTCTTCCCTCCTGCCCAATCGGCATAGGAAATACCTATTTGGTTAGAAAACCCTTATGGAGAGGAATATTGCATCAGGCCTCTGTTTACACTTGAACAAGTAAAAGGAATACAAGAACAATCAGATGAATAAGTCTTAAGATTATTTTTGGCTAACACAAATTGCATTGAATACCCAAGGTCTTTTGCAGAATTGTCACATATTTTTAGTTCTAAATTTCAACAAACTTGGCACCCTGATATCACTCAATTATACACTTTATCACCAACCTCCTTAGATAAGGAAGAAACTAATGAACTTGTTGAGATTAGCCTAGGAAAACCTTTGTATATCAACTCTACTTTGGAACCAAAAAAAAAGACACAAGTGATTGAAAT
Organism: Picea glauca; assembly: GCA_000966675.3. NCBI lineage: Eukaryota > Viridiplantae > Streptophyta > Pinopsida > Pinales > Pinaceae > Picea > Picea glauca. The sequence goes on from JZKD02S1756884.1 coordinate 616,970, forward strand.
GCTCTGAAGACAATTTGATGTCTTTGCATGGGATTATGCAGACATGAAAGGAATTCACCCTGACACATGCACACATCACATATACACTAATGACCAAATCAGACCAGTTAGACAGCCTCAGCGAAGAATGAATCCAACCCTTAAAGATATTGTAAAAGAGGAATTGCAAAAACTCCTTCGAGCCAATCTCATATACCCCATTTCAGATAGTCAATGGGTATCTCCACTTGTCATAGTTCCCAAGAAAAATGGCAGGTGGAGGATATGTGTAGACTTCCATGAGTTAAACAAATCCACCCATAGGGATTATTTTCCCTTACCATTTATTGATCAGGTGCTGGATACCCTGTCCGGAAAGAAGTATTTTTCGTTCTTGGATGGGTTTAGTGGTTACAACCAGATACAAATAGCACCCGAAGACCAGGAAAAGACCACTTTCACCTGCCCTTGGGGCACATATTCTTATAGGGTGCTCCCTTTTGGACTTCGCAATGCCCCAACCACTTTTCAAAGAGCTATCCTAGCCATTTTCTCTGACTTGACCAATGATTGTGTGGAAGTCTACATGGATGACTTTACAGTCCATGGACAAGACTTCTAGGAAGCATTGGCTAGTTTA
>JZKD02S1756884.1:620171-638793 GCA_000966675.3 Picea glauca
ATATTACCTAATTGACAAAGCATATTTCAAAATATTATGTCAATTAATCTGAAGTATGAAGCCATGCAACAACCACTTAATATGGAACCACGAAGCCAAATGCAGTATCAAATGGCATCCCTTCTGTTGACAACTAAAGGGAAGTATTTTAATTTCTTTTGGTTCTGTTGCTGAGGATAATTTTAATTTCTTTTGGTTCTGTTGCTGAAACGAATTTTAATTTCTTTTGGTTCTGTTGCTAAGAAGAAATTTAATTTCTTTTGGTTCTGTTGCTTAAAAACAAAATAAAAAGAGGGACACAATCTTTACTTATTATTGCTCAAAGAACCATAATCCACTTTAAAGACTAGAAGTTGCCTTTACCCAGTATTTCAACATGATTTAAAGGAAAAAAATATATTAGCCTATAAGAAACTATCTCACCCTAACCAGACTTCAATAGTATTCATTGGATTATCTTATTAAAGAGTAACATATGAGTATATGAACACTCTCTACCATGGGCACACTACCAAAACTTTTATGGAAGAGGATGTACCAGTACCCTAAGGAAACTTTAGGTCATTCTCTTATGGACAACTTCAGACAAAATTACACGTCTGGATCACTCTAAGGAAATAATGTGCATAAAAGTTTATTTTTCCTTCAAACAAATCTTTAAAATACATACAAAAGAAGAGTATATGCCTTCCAACCCAATACCATCCCACCCTGTAAAAAGGTTTTCAGACAAGCCTCCCCTATCATCTTGCAAAGCACTCTTTAATACAAACCAAAATAGGTGACTATGGACAAGAAGCCTCTAATGGAAAAAGGGTTTAAGAGACTAACCCGCAGGGATACTGAACAGGTCTACTGGCAGCAGGTACTGGTCTGTGGTATGACTAGGAAAACCCATCAAGGTATGGAACAGGCCTGTTGGCAATGGGGCATTCTGCCTGGGGAAGGCACCTCTCACTAATTATCACAACTACCCCACCAGAGTACTGAACAGGCTTGTTGGCAGTGGGTTCTGGTTAAAAAATGTCTCATCTATACTTGTTTGATTGAAAAGTCCACTTTTTGCCATCTAAAACAAAAAGAGTAAAGGTCATTATTGGCTTTCATGAAATACAAACTCTAGATTAATCAGCAACATAATGTCCATTTGAGAATCACCCTAAGTCAACTTACCGGTCTGACATCTAAAGCCTACACTATCTAAGAAGGAAACTTCTTAAGAGTGGAGCCCTAACTAGGGAGCCTAATCTACTCATATTGTGAAATTTATCTATAACATCCAATGATAGTAAAACTCTGAAGCAAGTTAGGTGGGATATGTTCTTCTGGAAAACATATATGTATTCCCCTGTTTCACTGTTGAATGCTACCTCTGTCAATAATCCATTAAAAGAAGGGAAATTTCATTTTTTTTGGCATGAGATCATATGATAAGTGATAAGTTGTACTTCTAAAAAAAAAAAAAATTGATTGGTTTCTTTTGCTCTTATAATCTTTTCTCCATTTATGATATAAAATGTTGAATCTTCTTGCCTACAGATATACAACATCTTTGGCATGGGGGAAGGTCAAAGAGCCCCTTCAAAACTCTTTTCTAGACTCATATAATCCACCTGCAGAACCAAATACAAAGAAGATAAGAACAGAATAACATAAGTACAGGACATTCCCTTACCAAGTTTTCAAGAAGATTCAGTATAAAAGGATGAATTCTGACAATTTACAAGTAGTCACACATGCTATGGGTATCGGTCATACAAAGGTGAAAGAAAAGGTAACATGGTATTTATTTTCGTATTCTCATAAAACTACAATAAGTATGAAAAGATATACTAGATCTTATGACCTTGGTATTAAACCCATGCGCCTATGCCTCATACCCATATGCCTAAACCTAATTAATCCTCTCATAGCTATTAAACATGGTTAAAGGCAAAAATCATATAAAAATATGAAGCATGCATAGCAATGATAAGCCACGAATATATTTCTTCCTTAAGCAAATTCATGAACCTATCTTATATCATGAACCATGACCTAACATCAAATTAACCATCCGAATGTCCAATCACCTATCCCAAAATGATGCCTTGAACACCCAACATCTTATCCTCATCATTACAGTAATGAGTAGAAATTAAATGGCTTATCTGGTGGCGAAGCCATCCAGATAAGCCTCATCTGGTCATAATTTTACGGCATCCTTACTTAAACTTACCATTCGCATTACCAGCAACATCACCATATTACCCCTTGTCGTGAGATTTCTCCAGTCTCGAGCCTACTCCTTTCTGGTACCAAACCCTTCATTAATTAACTAAACCCTTGTGCTACAGCCTGATCCTTTTCTCAACTTATAACGATGGTCGTTACTAGACATGAACCGGTTTTCCAAATTTATAGGGAAACCGAGGAGTACCAATTATGTCAAGAAAAATATGCTAGATTGGGGTGGATACCATTTTTGGAAAAATTTACAGGCTGGTACGAGAAGATTTCTCAATAATTTATATAGAGTTGTGATGGAGAGATTGCACATATAGGAAATCTACAACTGATAATTAATGAAGCAACCTTAAGGGAGGTTACGGGACTAGCTAGCAGAGGAGCCAAATACTTCAAAGGTGTAGGAATTAACAAAGAAATGTGCCAACAATTGTTGAAGGAAGATCATCATGACCCTGACTGGAAGAAGGGGTTCCCTAGGAACTACATCAAAGAAGAATACCATCCAATGATTACCAGTCTTCAATGATTTGTCACCTGTGAAGGCAGGTATGCCGTGACCTTCATATATCATCTTAGGATTCTATTACACTTTGAAGGAGGCCCTGAAATCGATTTCCCATATTTTCTATGGATGAGTTTGAACAAAATGGTAAGAGGTGTTAATACCATCTCCAAAATAGAGAAGACTAGAATTTACCATCAAGGTCTCATTAAAATGCTAGTTTTACATGAGATTAGGAAACAGAGGATCAATTGGAAAACCCTTATCACACAACACCTTCCCACAGAAAACAAATTTGTGGAGGAAACCCAGCATGGTCCAAAGAAAAGTAAGGAACCTGAAGAGAAAAAGAGCAAGAAGGATAAGACAACTCCACCATCATCTAGGGCAGTGAGCCAACATGAAAAAGTAGGGTCCTCTTCCACAGTCAACAAGACTTCTAAAAGCTACAAATCAAAAGGTAAAAACAAATTAGTAGAGGATACTTCAATGGTGGTAGTTGAGAAAGAGGACCATCAGAAAATGATGAAGAAAGGGAAGCATAGCTCAGACACTAAAAGTAAACAATCTATGGCACAACCCACTATCACCATTTCACAATTAGAAAAGAAGAAAAGAAAGCCTATGAGCATCCCTGATCCGGTGCCTCCTTGCAAAAGAACCATGATAAGCATGGAAAAGAAGGGAAATACAATAGTCAGTCCTCATACACCAAAAGATCCAATCAACCTGATCTCCCCTTCTGAGGATTTACCAATCCAAGATGACATCCCTAGTTTGACCGAGGATCAAGCCACTATTACTTTATGTGGGATGAGGGAGGAATTCGAGGAAAGGGAGTGCATCCAGCCAGTAATGATGGAGTAAAAAAAGACCTTGAAAAAAGAACAAATGAAGAAAAGGATTGGGGAATTGCAAAAACAAAATCAGGAACTCCAACAAGAAGTAAAGGAATATCAACTCTTGGACAGGTATATCAAAAAGGAAAATGAGCAATTGAAAGAAACCAGCCAGCAACTTCAAGACGACCATGAAGAGACCTCTAACAAGCTCAAGAAGGTATTACGACTCCTACAATATGTTAGGGTCATCAAAAGGGAGCTGAAAGAAGAGGCTTCATCCATCAACATCATTGATCCACCAAGGTAAAGAACACAGTCTCAAGTTTTGAAACATTTTGGGTTTGTTTTTAGTTGCATGAGGACATGCAATGATTTTGGCATGGGGGAATGTTGAGACCTAAAATTGACATCCCCATTACCCTATAATACTCTTCACCTATACGTTTTTGGCCTACCTAAAGCTTAAGTCAATGACAAGAACGCTACCATTTGCCAGTGACAAGACCATAAGGTAAAGTATGGATAATTCATGCATTTTGTGGTTTATTGAGTTAGGGAATTAATATTTCATGTACTAATGCTTTAATTTGTCATATATAAATCTTTGACCTCTAGATGTCCAACGTTCCTGTACGGGCTCAGCTATCCAGTACCTGCGCACCAAGACTTTTGTTGTTTGAATCCGGTACCAAACGCATCTGGTACCAACGGCCACACACTGTTATGATCCGATGCCAACAGCCACGCACTGTCATGATCCGGTACCACCTGTTGCGCACTATCATGATCCGATACCATCTACCTATTAAGATACGATACTAATATGGAAGAGCCTAATGCACTAACTTAAGTTCCATATCTCGCCTAAGACAATTAGTCGACGCCTAAGACTTTGTGTCATGAGGATGAAGCTAAAGATGTAACCGAGTGATTGAACTTAACAACTGATTGATTTGCAAATCACTTCACCTCCCTGTATTTCACGATTAAGACTATTAAATAGCCGTGGCAAGGATGGTGGAAGTGTAGGAGAGTTATCATATTTCCAATATGTGAAGCAACATGTGATAGCACAGAACATATTCTGAGTGAATATTAATAGAATGTCATTTATCTCCATATTCTGATTATCTATGATTAAGTATGAGTTGAGTTGTTAACGAGAGTTTTGATTTTATGTTTTGAAATGTGAGTGAGAGTAATGTGTGTGTTGAAGACAAGCCTCATGTAGACTTCAGTAGCTGACCTATTGAAGTGGCAAGGGCCCACCACCCAACAAAGTTCAGCCTCTTTGTACATTAGCATTAGCATTTGTTTTCTAGTAGTGTAAACATTAAATTAGCTAAAGATTTAACTCTGTTAGATGATAGTAGTATAGCTTAGATTAATATTTCCATTATATCATTGCTTAGAGATCTTTACTTGCTCTGTTTTCTCATATGCCCTATTTCTGTTCTCATGAATTTGATTTCCTTGAGTGATCATAGATGTTGGCAGCAATAGTCAAAACTATTTGGATAAGTACTAGTGAAGTTCATTGTGAACCATAGCAGAACCAACATATTGACTATTGAACTACCCATGATATGCTTTGATGATTGATGTGTGATTTCCCTTCAGAAGTGTGGATTTCATAGTTAGTTTTCTGGGTCAGATAGCAGAGTTGATCTTTCAAACCAATTCCATCTCATACTTGCATGTGCCATAATGGAATAGATAGCCTCTGTGAAAGACAACCAAAGTGCATTACAGTTTTCTATTTTGATTTGTTTCCAACATGCATAATCTAGTTTAATTATATACTCATGACATTAGAAATTACCTTTCTTACTAGTGTCTTGTAACTCTATTGATTATGAATCCTCGATTGATAATTAATGAGTGAATTATACTAAACATATAAGTAGCACAACAAGGTATGTGTATTGTCTTTTGTTCGGTAGTAAATTTGATGATTAGAGCCTAGGGAAAGCGCCATGTCGTGTTGTGTTTTGTTCTAGATCTAGGTGGATCTAGGGGGATTAGTCTATGTTCACATTCATCGATTTACCCGATAATAGAGGATATATTGCGGCTTTCTTTCTGAGTAAACAGTGAGGAATCTCACCAAACGGTTGAAAACCCACTTGTAGAATGGGTCGATTTACTTCCTAATAGGGTTGTTTCCTCAAAATCTTAATATTTTTTTAGAAATCACTGCTAAAAGGTATGACCATGGATTTAGTTCGCCGAAACTCTGATTTTCCTTATTCTTTGGCTTGTTTGGATTTCTCCATGGCTTTCTCCAAGCAACATAGCTCTGATACCATGTTAGTGTTTCATGGAAACCTGCATAGGATATCTAGTTAAAGCATACACAAACAAATCTTATCAAGAAAAGGAAGAGAGATATACAATGAAGAATGAGAAATAATGCATATTATTATCTTATCAATGAGTGAGTGATCTTCACTCATATAGGAAATGACATCCTATAATTAGAAATTCATGTGTAATGGTGATGGTCTAACATTAGAAAGTCTAAAATAAAACTAGTCAATTAACTCCCATTGAGCTAGTGTGCTGAAAATAGAAATTTCTCCAACAATTATGGGACACTATTGGACCTATTTTCTGTGCAAAGCCTCCTTTGCCTCGTACTCCCCCTCTGTACCCATCACGATATCCACATGGTGTATTGTATTGAGGCACTAGATTATACTGCATAGGGTTATACTGGGTTTGCGCAGTGTTATATTGTGGTTGCACATTGTTATACTGTCACGATACAGTATTATACTGTGATGGTGAATTATTAAATTGAGGTGCAGATTTCCTTGTCATCATTTTGTCTTTCACCCTATATGTGTCTGACGTCCTTTCCCACATCATATCCATGGTTCTGGAGTCTTTGTCATCATGGCCTACTAACTTGCAAAAAGTGTAGTATGCATTCTTTGGTACTGTCTGGTATTTATGTAGCATAGGACAATGATATGGATCATGCTTGTGCGTCTTGCAAATTTCACACCAGGGACCTCCTGTGGGCAATGGATTTGGCATCCCAGATGCCATATATTGTGTGAATGTTGGACATTTGTTCTTATGGTGCCCTTTTGTTCTACATGTGGTACTCCAAACAACTTCGTGTTTGTCCTTGCCCTTATTCTGATTGAGTTGAATGGTAATATTATTGAGATCCTCCTTCAACTCCTTTATAGTTAGATCTCTCTTGTGGTATTGATTATCTTCCATTTGTAAGGCTTCCTATAGAGCCTCTGCTTGATATTGGAATTTCTATTTTCTGAGTGGTTATTTCATGTGTGGTAACAAAGAATTCACAAACAAATGACTATGGTGCATGTCAGTCATGGCATACCTCAATTTCCCTTTCAGACGTTTAAATCACTGGTCAAATTCCCAGACAAATTCTCCTAGTTTCTATCGGATTTCTATCATATCATTCATGTATTGATCCTCTGATCTCGGCTTCTGGAACTCATTAATCAATAATTAATTGAGGTCTATTAGTGTCCTTGTCATCCCTGGCGCATTGTTTATGTCTAGAATCATGTACCAGTCTAGTGCGTGGTATCTTAGCATGATAGATAGTTTCTTAAGTTTAGTGTCTTCATCAATGATCTATTTTCCTTCCCAAATCTTTGCACAAATAAACAAGTGTTTCTCAGGGTCTTCTGATGCCTCTCCTCAAATTTTTGGTAACTAAATGGTGGGATCATGTCCTGCCATCCTCAACGTTGAACTGATTCCTCTGCATGGTGTAGATACTTAACTAATGATTCCTGAACTAGCTCCCCCGGTTGTTGTTCCTTGTGTGGATGTACTTCTTACTGTCTTCCTTCTCCCAAAATTCGGTTGTCTAAATGATGGTGTTATTTTTGGTGTGTTAGTCGCACATGGGTTTATGGGTTCCACACTAATGTTAATATGGATAGGATTTCTACCTTCGGTTCCCATTTTTGGACCTCTCGTCTTCCTCTCATATGTTGCATGCATCATTTCCTCAATCTTCTCCACAGCCCAAAGATCCTCTACCTCCTCTGCATCACTTTCTAAGCCTTCCCTTGTGGCTATGGCTCTCTTCTTTTTCTTCACCTTGTATTGGTAGGGTACTCCATTATGTGTCTTTCCAGGTGTCACCATGATCCGCTTGATCTGTTCTCCATCCATCATGATTGGGTCCAAGGCTTCTTCTTTCTTTCCTTTATCCTTTTCTCCTTCCATTTCTCTTTTTTATGTTAGTGCTTTCCCCCTTCCCCCATGCACGCAGGGAAGTTTAGTTTCCTGACTCCATTGTTATTACACCTTTGTTATAGAGAAATTTCTTAATAGAAGTATACAAAGATATAATATACCTTCCTCGAGGTTGATGTAGAAACTCTTGGTCTGTTGTGATGTACGACTTCGTGTTATCTACTTCCAATTTTGTTATAAATCTTGCTACAATACTATCGAGCCAAAAATCTACTGTGTGGGTGAATTTGTTATTCACCTGTTGTAACTATGAAATCTGAACTGAGGTCCACTCTAACTATCAGATCTGATTTGTTGCATGGTTATCCTTCAACCTCAATATCCACTCCTGCAATAAGTGTGGAAAATCATAGAAAAATACTTCATGCAGATCAGTAAACACATACTTATCAAGATATTTGTGTGGTGTTACTCTAGGATTTTTGTTGTCTTGTTGTGCAAACTCTAGCTCCTTTGTCTTCAACCAGCTTTCAATCTATGCTTTTGTGGGATTCCATGGTCTCAACATCCCCTTCTAGTGGTGCATTCTCTCAACTTCTTGTTGTCTGATTTGGTATTCTTTTGACACGCCTTCTGCATATCTTACATTATTTTAACATTTCTTCAACAAATCTCATCCACTCAATCCTATGTTGTTCGAACCGACAACATAACCATTTGTTGGTTTCTTTTATGAGTTATACCTTTAACAAGATTGACCTAGGTTCAAGTCTATTGGGGGTCCAACAAAGCCTCTAAAACTATTGGCCCTCCTCGTAAACTAGAAGGAAACACAGTACACAGAGTGCACTGTGCAGTCTCACCCGAGATATTTCTATGGGTGACTGCAACGCTCAAGTTATTGCAGCCTAGGAATGAGTGGGGATCTGGGATTATACTATGTGATGTTTAGTCAATTACTATATCATTCATCTATCTTAGTTATTCTTCCTTTCTTTTATTCATGCATGTCAATCAAAAAATCTAACTACTTCATCAAAACATTCATCTAAGATCTAACCATTGATAGCAAAGACATAAACAATAAGCATTCCAAATAACAAATGATTTATTGTGGTTCACCCCCTCCTAGGATACGTCCACAAAGATTTGTCTCTTAATCTCTTCTATTATGGTTCTTTCAAATATGACGTCGTGTGCACTACAACTCCATTCATATATTCACAAAATAGACTCCATGACCTTTACAAGGCTGACTAGATTGCACCAGGCTCCTTAGCCTACAATCTAACCCTCAAGGTCTAGTCACTTTTCTCTCCCACAACTCAACATATTACAAAAAGGTTATCGGATTATAGTTGTGTTACACACCTATTACTCTATCTCACACGAGTAACTTATAACAACCATCAAAAAACACAACAACCCCCCTAGACCTCCTAGGTGTCTATTTATATATATTTTTGGCTCATCATCCATTACATTATCTTACCAAAACCCTAACCTAGTTAGGTCTTCTTGCATGATGGCCTTGTGCGCTTTTTTCCTATGCATGCATGTTTTTCTCCACTACTTTTCCTACTAGTTTTATTTCTTTCCCTTCTTCTTGTATGCGCACCTCACATGCCTTTCTACCAACTGTCTTTCCTCCACATCATGCCTTTTCCCCAAAATGGGCCTATGCCCAACACTACCCCATGAGGGTTTCCCAGGATATATCTTGTGTTTTGTGATTGTTTATATTTCAGTGATCCTATTACATGCAATTATTAATTAATGTTAAAGAAGATAACTATAACTTCTAAAATTCTAACAGTAAAACCATGGTCAACTCAGAACAATAAAAAATTCATGCTACAAAGAAAGAACATTTTCATCCTAGGGATTTCAGTAGGGATTTTTAGATGAAGAGGCAACATATTTTGAGTACGGGGGAAGATTCTTCCTTTAGACTTGACATTGTCCCTTATCTCATCTCTTCTTCTATAGGAAATCAGGGTTTTTTTGGGATTTCTCATTTCCTCTCAACTTTCAAGGAGCAATGGCATTCTAAGTGAGGATGAAGATGAATCGTCATCTATATGTAGTAATCCTATTTAGAGATGGATTGATCAGGCTTGTCTCTTTTCTTTCTAGCAGGATTGTCTCCCTCCCACCCACCTCCATGAGTTACTTTCTATGACTAATTACATGTTCATTTATGCTCATGATTATTATGTGCTTAACTTATCTTGTTGTATTACACAATTTAGCATAGGGGGATATACCTTGAGCAGGTGGTTGCATTGGTTGTATGATTTCACTTAAAATCACCTGGCACATGATTTCTATGGGCCTCGGGCCCCATGTAAGTAGGTAGGCCATTTGATTTCTTACATTTGAATTTGTGTGTTCATGGTAGTTTAGTTTCATTTATTTATATTTACATGTTAATATTCTACTTACATTTTTCTTTATTGAATTGTTGCATCGTTGTTCAAATACATTTTCTTGGATCATGTTATGTGTTATCTAGAATTTTTTTTTAAAATGCAAAATTTCCTTTTTTAAAGAATAGTTGTCAATTTTGAAGTTTTGATTATAGGAGTAAAGGGGTGAGTGCACCAACTTTCGATATCCCAACATGTCTTGTTTGAGTGTGGGTAGGCACAGGTCTTACCAAGAGATGTTGAGGTTCTCGTACACTCTACGATGAGCACATGTCCCCAAGTAGGAGTTAAATGTTACCCCTCATTTCTAGGGGTAACTAAGGAGATGATGTCTCAAGGCCCGCAAGTTGTAGATATGGAGCAATATCTATATGAGCAGGAAAATCCCCTTATCTTACCACACATCACCATTGATCGATAGCATTTGTGTCCACCACACCATGTTCACCCAAAAAGGACAATAGGTCTTGCTTCATGAAGTAATAGGCCTGGTCTTGTGGTAAGTGTCATTTTAATAATTGAAGAATCTGAGCATGTTTCATAGAGTCATTTCTTAATTATGAAAATCTTTTCTTGGAAATTATGTCTTTTACCTCATTTCACCTTGGTGGTCGACATGTTTTCTTAGTAATTCAGTCACCCTTGGGAAAAGGGTTTCTACTAGGGGGTCTCCTTGAAGATTAATCGTACCATTTCTATCCATACTCAGTACTTTCTACACTTATCCCCCTACGTTTCCTCACCTTTTGGGTTTTTGGGCTTATTGACCCCAAGAAGGGTTTGTACCTCATTTTATGGGAAGGGGATAAAGGCCTAGAGGGGTTGTAGCTCGAAAAAGAGAAGAGCCATAGATTATCCTCAATATGCTCTCCTTAAGGTCTTGAGAGCAATGAAATGCTTCTCAAAAAAAAAATTAAGGACCTGTATAAAGAAAAACACATAATTAATAAATGTCTCGCTTGTTGAGATAGCACATTTGCGGTGTATTTTAATTTATTTTCACATGGCACTCATTGTGTTCTTATATCCAAGTGGAATTGTGGTGCTCCTTACATTCCATTGCACATAGAACTCAATGTTGTGTACCATAATCAATTAATGGCAAACAAAGGGATTGGAAAAATGTTGCATTGCAAACAAGGATGCAGCACAACCTCTACAAAGGCACCCATAAATGAGACAATATAAGCCCTTGTATGTCAAGAAACCCCATGCCTAAAAGTCACACCCCCATCCACCTCACACTCATTACATGACTTAGGGAGGGTCTTCTTTGGAAACACTCCTTGACTTGGGGATTGATCAACCTAATAGGGCACCATGACAACCCTCCATACTTAAATTTGGTAAGTTGTATAAGGTCTTTGAGAATTTGTTTAATTTTAAAAGGGGGAATTTAATGCACATGATTGGGTCATTATTTTATTAAATATGGCTTACATGGAATTATACATGTGACTTGTAGACCCTTGGAGGGTGTACTAGTTTATCTTTGTAGGACCCTTCCAAGTGTAAGCTATTCCATGGAGGATTCAACCATTTTGACCTTCGTGGGGGGGTGAAAACCCCAAGGATAGATGCCATACACCATAGGATAGGAAGAGGACCTTGGAGCCATTATACACTTGAGATGATGGGTGCTTCTTTTGAAGGAACTTGGAAACCACTAGGTGATGACATGATAGCCCCTTCCACTTGGACATTGGCCTTTGGAGGCCCAAGACATCACCTTCCAAGCCTTGAAATCATGAGAGGCTAGGGTTTGTGGGCTTGATGGCTCCAGAGGAGAGATGACGTGGTTTGAAGAAGGTATATGCATGAAATGACACTCTAAAGGATGAGAGATGGACACATGGCCTTTGGAGTCCAAATGACTTGCATCTAGAAGATCAACATCTCACTTTTTAGGCCTAGAATCACTCTTTAGGGAATGGCGTCCCCCTTCTAAGCATTTAATTTATGTAATTTTAAATTTTTAACTTTCAAAAGAAAAATAGAGGAGGTTGGACTCCTTTTAATTTTTTGTTGACATTTTAAAGTGGATAAATTGATTTTAGGTGACCTCATATAAATAGTGGTCACCTCACTTTCATTTTATCATCATCACTTGAGAATTACATCACATTCTTGATTGAAATTTTTTGCCTACTTAAGGAATTCGCTCCATCTTTTCTCTTGTTCTTTTGGATGCTTCTACTTGTATATTGGTGAAGGAAGGCTAATGCTATCTCTTGATGCTTGTTTGTTGTCAATTGTGGTGTTATATTATTGATAAGTAAGGGTTTTTCATGTTATCTCTTGGATTAGGTAAGATGTTTTTGTAATTGTATGTTTTCCTTCTTTATTTCAAAGTTAATTTGTCAAAACACTTGGATGCGTATAAGGGAATAAACCATCCATCAATATATATCTTTGTTGTCATTGAAAAGACTACTCTGCAAAGGTTGCTACAAGGAGTGAAAGGGCTTACACCCTTATAGTTTTACCTTGATAAGGTTTGTTTTCTCTAGGGAGTTAAAGGGATTACACCCCCAGAGAAGTAATAAACCCTAGATCATAAACAAGAGACTCCATAACCCAATAGATAGATAAGGCACTAATATTTTTGCATTGGAGATTGAATATTATGCATTGGTAAACATGATATCAAGGAGATTGAATTGTCTAAGTTTGGAATTTTATTTTACATACTTTAAGCTACATTGTTCCCTAAAGGAATCATGATTAGTGAAGTGATATAGTTTTTGTAATGATATTTAAGATACATCCAATACAGCTGAAAAACACTCTTCCTATTTTATTTTTTTACTCACTCTTCTACCATTGAAATTCACTTGTAATCCTTGGTAATTGTTCTACTAGTTATAAGCTATTTTTGGGGTAGTTTACTTGTTGATTTTAGTGGCTAGAATTTGTTGTTGTAGCAAAATATTTCTATATCCATGAGATTTTTCATATCTCGTTGTAAGTCTTTTACATATCTCATTGATAACACTTAGTAACAACCCTCTTTTTCTATCAAAGTATTTCTCTAATCATTGGAAATTTATCTACTTATTGCTAGATTTATTTCCAACATCTTGGACTTGATTTTGATGGTTAATTTCATAGTTTTCATAACTTATTTATTATTGATATATATTTCAATATTGTTGCAATTTTGGGACAAAAAGGTTTCTTTTTGAATACCCATTGGTTTTGAAGCTTTATTTATCATATATTGTCTTGTTCTAGGAAGGTATAACATTGTTTTGTAGGTATATGACCTCATAAACCTTCATCAAATCACAAGACCTATTCTTAAGACTCATTTGCACTCTTGATATTGACCTATCAAGGAATTCTCTAGTCTCCTTTCACTTTCTATCGCAAGCCCTCTAGGGTCATTGGAAATCCACACTTGTGTTGGGTGTGTCCTTCAGTAAATGAGGGAGACACTTATTGAGGTGACAGTGATAGTTTTTCCTAGTTGTGTAACACATTTGTGGCTTGGGTTGGGCTTTGTATAGACTACATATTGTGTGAAAGCATAATTCACTTCATGGTGTTGTGGGCTTGAAGCCCCACCTTCTTGTTTGATATTAGGGGAATCTTGGCCAATAACTCCTTGGGAGATAAAAACCTAACGAAGAAACATTTTTTAGTTCCGTTAGATGATACAATCTTGTTTGATCAGGACTAGGTCATCACATTGTCCATCCGCTCACGAGGGATGATTTTATAAATTGGACCACTTAATCCAAATGTTGGATTGTTTCTTATTGGGTGAAACCCTAGTTCTTGAAGTAGATGAATAAATCTACCCTTGAGGCATGGGACTCAAGAGTGAGGGGTTTTGTAGCTGGAATACTATGTCAGAAATCCAACAAATATGACGATTTCTCAATCCAATTCTTAGTTTTCATTATATGCCCAGTTTCAAGTCACATCCCAAACCATTTCGGGGACTCTTGGCCAACACCTATTCCAAATTTTAGGGGGTATATGGTCTATATTCGGATGAAAAATTCATACATATATAAAGATAATAGATTGTCCATGTGGATCAAGGATATGCCCACCTCCTCATTAATTAATTGGGATAACAGGTTTCCCATATGGGTCAAAGAGAGTCCCACCTCTTCATTATTATATTGGGTTTTATTTTCCACTACTTAGTTCAATGGGTATTTAGATCTATTAGTATAATAATAGAGACTCATTTAATGATCTATTTCCATTATTGTATCAGGTTTTATTTTCCACTACTTAGTTAGTTGTGTAGTTAGATCTATTACACTAATAATATAGACTCATTTAATGATCTCTTTTTGACTTTGTCCAATGGACCATTTTTTAATTCTATATAAAGTCCTATAAAGCCTTCTCATAATATCAATTTACTCATTTTGGATTATCTGATATTTTATATTGTTCATTGTGAGATTAATTAGCTCTGAGTGATTTACTAGTAATTAGTTTTAGACGTGAGGCTCCTCTTTGAGCCTCACCTCTCGATTATTTCATTTACATGTTTTTGTCCATGCTTCATTTCATGAAATATTGGCATATCTAAGCTCATCCTGTCTCAGCATTCAAGCCATCCATGTCTCATCCCCCGAGATCTAGATCAGTGGTATCAGAGCGAGTACGCTTTCCATCGGAACAAGGGTTTGAATCATATTGTGGGTTCAAACATTTGAAACAATCACCAAACTCATTTTGGTACTATCATACTCCATTTGTTGGGTCATACACTATAAGAATCACATTTCGTCCACATGCATTATAGGACCCTTTTTTTTACCCTCAGATATTCGTTCACCATTACAAGGATAACCATACATGGATTCACTACATCTATATATGGATCCCATACATCCATTGGTCTGCAACATTTTAAACAAATTTGCAGGGTATACGAAGGTTCCACAACCTCTACAACAGTCCATGTTTCTCTACAAACCCTTGGCATAATTTTTGGCTCTCTACACTCATTCAAATTCAAAGAGCTATCGTGACCTATATGTTGAGGAAAAGATATGAAGTGATATTACTCAAGAATTTTCATATTTTTCTTGGCTAAAGAAAAATAGATGAGAATCTCACCCTGTTTTTGTAGCCAACAAAAATAACATCCTAACTCACAAGTATAAATTACCAGTGCTTAGGCTAGTCTTTTATCAATAAAAAGCTTGCTGAAAATTTACTTTTTATGCAAATTTCTGAATATAAAAGTTGCTGAAATAAATGTAAAGACAGAAGTAAAGACACCAAGATGATAATCAAGACAGATGACACATAAATAAATTCTTTATTTCATTCCAATTCACCAAAGAGTCGTTTTATTTACAAAATCTCATATAGAAAATTTGGACCAAAGTCAAACTTAGACATCCCCGATGGAACACACAAAAGGACCTCTGACAGAAAACCAAAATTGAACTCTAAAATTTGGATCATCTTGCCACATATTGCTACCCACTCGACTCTGCACAATAGCCTTTGTCAGTCATGAATACTAATTCACAAATAGACAAGTCTACACAGACTATCAAAGATAGATCAACACCTCTCAAAAACAAGTGTCTGAATGATGTAATTCAACCATGAATATTACTCCCTACAATAAGACCCTGCTATCATAAAAGAGAATTAGTCTTGTGATGAATAAATGAATGACTGAAAAATGAACTATCTCAACATAAACTCAAAGCTCAAACCTTAGTATGCTTCTGCTTCTATCCTCTCGTTGTTTCTCCCTTTCCTTTTGCCTTTAAACAAATTAGAGTTGGTTAAAGTAGTTGAACCAACTCATTAGTTACGTTAATTAAAAGACTTAAACAAATTTTAGTTAGGGGGGAAAGGTAATAATCATAATAAGGGTTATAATAAATAATAACTAGTAGGTGGGACCCCTTGTGACTCCCTTTAGCTATTAACAATTATAACATAACTAGTTAGTTAAGAAAAACACATCTCCTTTTGACTCCCGTCATCATATTAACATTTGACAATTTAGCTCATGATATTTGAAATTATTTTCAAAAAATATTACTCGTATATCCTGAAATAAAACGTGTTGTCCAAAAACTTATGAAGACAACTGTCATCAACAATAGATAAAACTAGCAAAGCAGCTAAATAGATGTTGGTTAACGCCGAAAAGCTAATAAGATGAAACGAATCCTTAAAAGAATATATTAAATTTTATTGTTGATTAACAAATAAACGGTTGGGCTTCATTTATCTGGTGTTAATATTTTAATTTATGTTAATCACCTACGTGGAAATCAGTTAGCTATCAAAGTAATTTTTAAATATTATGATTAGGTAAATGTAAAAAAGTCAACACATAAACGGATGTCTTTATAATAGCTAGGAAGTTAATGATTGAAATCACAACCATTTATTTTGTGTGACCACTAAGAATATTCCAGCCATATTTAATCTTGTCCATAGAAAACTTATTAAGAACTAAACCCCTATTAAATTTGCCCATTGTCAATAGGTGTACACCTTTCAGCGTAATAAAGCTCAAAATCCATATTTCTCGGTTTATGAGGCAATCTTTCCCTTGCTGGTGCTATCATCTTTTAGTCCTTCTAAACCTACCTTAGGCTGTGTGGAATCTTTAAGCCTCATCTTGCTGATCATATGAGAGCAATTGTCCTTCCCACACAAGTGAGAGGACATAAATTTACCAGAATTATCTGAAGATGTGCAAGGGGCAGTAGAGGCCTTCTCTTTGACAGAGGCATAGTAGGCCTCTATTTTCATCGTTTTATTTGAATATCTCATCCATGGGGATGATTTTAAGGATGGAAAAATATTTTTAAATGTAGAAACATTGGCGAATCTTACTAATCCTTCATATGCCAACTATAAATGATTAGCAATATTTTTGTAAAAATATTAAAATTTATAAGGATTTTATATATTTTTTATAAAATTTTGGTGATTTTTAAGGTAAAATAATTTTATCCTATAGAATTTGGGCGAATCATTTTTAAAATAGAGAATCTTGTTTTTGGAAAAACCATGGAAAATTATCCCATGAGAGAAATTTAGCCCCTAAAATCATCCCTGCATCCATGTATATGTGATTGATCAGCAAATAGTCTTTTAAATAACCATACATGGAAACTCTTAAAAATATGAAATAGATTTGGATCAACATTGTATCAGACTCATGCAATCTAATCCATACAAATTGTTTTATTGTTTATCAATGAGCAGTGGGTGAATAAAGGGTCCTAGGATATGTGAGGGATTTGTATTGAGCAAAACATGATATGATGAAGGGGAGGGGGGGGAATGGTTACTGCTCAAAGACAACAACAATCAACTACAAACCAAAGAAAACATCATTGTATTTCAACCAAAACACTACTACTGCCAACTGCTTCAACACAAAAAATTTCTTGACTATAATCAATTTTAGAACAGGGAGTGAAAAATGAATGTGGGAAGGCGATGGGGTTATAATTAGTGAAAAGAGAAATAATGGTGGGGGAATGAGAGCAGGTATTGTTCATAAAATTAATCAAGTAATACATATAATCATTGTGTCAAAAAGAGATACACCAACCAAATGATCATTGTGACCCAATAATAATTACTGTGTATTAAATATTTTACTGTTCCTAGTCAAATATCTAACACAGTGACATCAACAAGACAATATGCATTCCACAACAATCTATAAGGGAGTTCGACTCCTTTTATTTATAACAATTCTCAAATGTATAATAGTAACCAATTTCATTTTGTTGATCATCAAAATCAACCATTGCCCACACATTACTTCAATCATCAAATAATTTCAAAAGTTATGTTTCAAAATTGCAATGAAGTTATATTGTTACTACAATCGATCCTGTCATGTAAAATGCACGATATTTGCTAAACATACATAGTGGAAAACCAACCCAAAAATCTAGATTTAAATTGCAAAAACCCTGACTCAACATTTAAACAGACAAACAACAACCACCATTCCAACACATGCTATGCACAAAATAATTCAAACACACAAGTGTAATTTTGTGACTATACAAGTCCAATTCAACGTGACTCTAAATAGTAAAAATGCTAGGCTATTCATCTAATCCAGATTTTATGAGCAGAATGAAATGAATACAGATTATTAATAGGTTCTTAACACAAAATAACAGAGATACAGTAAAACTGGTTTTCTATTGAATAACGAAATAAGTTGAAACTGTAAAATGCAGCGGAAACAAGCTTGTTGGAGTGGTGGTGGCTTATCTCTGAGAAGAGATGTGACGGCAACGCGCATTCGCAAGAAGAAGGTTAAAATGAGGCTCTGAAGGCCTTTTTACAATAATAAAGAATGCCAAAAACCATAGACATCCAAAAACCTAACCCTAGGAGATGAAGCGCCAAAAGTCATGTGGGCCCCGTTTGGGTAAGCTAGTACATCA
>JZKD02S1756884.1:639720-651958 GCA_000966675.3 Picea glauca
CAATCAACTGCAAACCAAAGAAAACATCATTGTAGTTCAACCAAAACACTACTACTGCCAACTGCTTCAACACAAAAAAATTCTTGACTATAATCAATTTTAGAACAGGGAGTGAAAAATGAATGTGGGAAGGCGATGGGGTTATAATTAGTGAAAAGATAAATAATGGTGGGGGAATGAGAGCAGGTATTGTTCATAAAATTAATCAAGTAATACATATAATCATTTCGTCAAAAAGAGATACACCAACCAAATGATCATTGTGACCCAATAATAATTATTGTGTATTAAATATTTTACTGTTCATAGTCAAATATCTAACATAGTGACATCAACAAGGCAATATGCATTCCACAACAATCTGTAAGGGAGTTCGGCTCCTTTTATTTATAACAATTCTCAAATGTATAACAGTAACCAATTTCATTTTGTTGATCATCAAAATCAACCATTGCCCACACATTACTTCAATCATCAAATAATTTCAAAAGTTGTGTTTCAAAATTGCAATGAAGTTATACTGTTACTGCAATCGATCATGTCATTTAAAATGCACGATATTCGCTAAACATACATAGTGGAAAACCAACCCAAAAATCTAGATTTAAATTGCAAAAACCCTGACTCAACATTTAAAAAAACAAACAACAACCACCATTCCAACACATGCTATCCACAAAATAATTCAAACACACAAGTGTAATTCTGTGACTGTACAAGTCCAATTCAACGTGACTCTAAATAGTAAAAATTCTAGGCTATTCATCTGATCCGTATTTTATGAGTAGAACAAAATGAATACAGATTATTAACAGGTTCTTAACACAAAATAACAGAGATATAGTAAAACTAGTTTTCTATTCAATAACGAAATAAGCTGAAACTGTAAAATGCAGCGGAAATAAGCTTGTTGGAATGGTGGTGGCTTATCTCTGAGAAGAGATGTGACGAAAGCACGCATTCACAAAAATAAGGTTACAATGAGGCTCTAAAGGCATTTTTACAATAATAAATAATGCCAAAAACCCTAGACATCCAAAAATCTAACCCTAGGATATGAAGCGCCAAAAGTCATGTGGGCCCCGTTTGGGTAAGCTAGTACATCAACTTCCTGGGGTCGTAACTTTTGCATACGATCTTTGTTTTAGGCGTGTGATAGCCCGTTGGAAAGGTATCATCGAGGAGATTCATTTTGGAAGCTCAATCATTGCTTTGGATATCATTTAGGAGCTCTATACTGAAAAACCTTCATTTAGGCCCTCAAAATGGCCCCAGAAGTAAAACCTGCTAAAAATAGTAAATTGCCATAAATGTCAAAAAACTGTTTTGAGCCAGTTGGAAAAGGTGGTTGGCCACTGATATCCACCTGGATCAATCCTCCCTCCTTAGGAATCAATGGTCTCCATTGCATTGAGGTCCCCCATTAAATGAGGAAATTTCTGTTGAATTTGGCCTCGGGTGAGCCACTTGCCTTGGTGCAGGAGCTGCCTTGCTTTGACGACTCGATAAAGCTGGATCCTTTGTTGTCAAGTGCCCTTGATATGTCTATCCACAATCTGATCATTGGATGCCTATTGTATGCAGTCAGGGTTGAGCTCTGTTGGTGTCAGTTATTCTGCTACTTCTGAGGTGTCCAATAATGGTGGGAAATAAGGGCAAAGGAGATCCACGTTGAACACTGGGTGCAGGCCAAGGAAAGGAGGAATGTTGAGCTCAAAAGAATTATCCCCCATGGCCTTGGTGATAGTGTATGGTCCATAACGGAGTGGGCGAAGCTTCTGATGGGGTCCGGTAAGGTGTTCTTTCTACAAGTGCAACCAAAATTTGTAGCCGACCTGAAACTTATGTGACACCCAATGTTGATCATGGCACTATTTGTACTTGTCATTGGACTTTTGTAGGATATCCTGAAACTGTTGGCGGATGTGCTGGATCCACTCAATGAACTGTGTGGCTTTGTCAGCTTCAGTTGGAGCAGGAGATGAGTCAGTCGAGGTGACCGCAAGGGGAAGTGCAACATCTATGGGACCCAATGGTTGGAATCCCAACCCCACTTGAAAGGGGCTATGGCTGGTTGAACTATGCAAGGCTTGATTGTAGCTATTTTGAACATAGGGAAGGCTCTCATCCCATGTGCGAGGGTTATTTGAATTATATATGTGAAGGATATGCACAATCATTCGATTTACAACCTCGGTTTGGCCATATGTCTGGGGGTGGAAGGTAGTGGATTTGGTGAGCTTGGTGTCCAGCAGTGACCAGAGGCTCGACCAGAATGTGTTGAGAAATAAACTATCCCAATCTAAGACAATGGTTTGTGGGATTCCAAAATGTACCCAGACTCGTTCAAAGAAGAGCTTGGCAATGGCCTCTACTGTGATGCTCTTCTTGCAGGCAACCATAATCGCCATCTTAGAAAAGTGATCAACAACCAAAAAAACATAGTCATTTCCCCGCTTGGTGGATGGGAGGCCCGACATGTAGTCCATTGAGATGGATTCCCATAGCCTGTCAGGAGTAGGAAGATAGGTGTACAGGCCCTGTTTCTTAGTGGTCGGTTTGGCAATAGCGCAGGCAGTGCAAGACTTGATATACTTGCCGACCTCCTGTCGAAGTTTCGACCAGTAGAAATGTTTTTGTAGCATTGCCAATGTCTTTTCCACACCAAAGTGTCCTGCCACCCAGTTGTAGTGGACTTCCCAGATCAACTTCGCTCGCTCATTTGATGGAATGAAAATATGGCCCAGATGACACAACAACCCATCCTGAAGATGGAAATTATCAACAACTGCATTTGCACCCAACATTAGGTAGGTGGTGGCAAAGTCAAGGTTTGTCTCATAGAGTTGGGGCCATCCATATGTCTCATGGCCACAAGAGTCTAGAACTGTGGTGAGTGCCACGACTGGTGGTCTGTTGAGGCAATCAGTGACGTGATTGGTGCTTCTTATTTTATACTTGATGTTGAGGTGGAATTATTGCAAGTATGTGGGCCACTTTTGATGGCAGTCATTCTGCAGTTTTCCCTGTGTCTGCATGAACTGCAGTGGCTTATGATCAGTGTGGATGACTGTCTCCTTCCCAAGAATGTAATGTCTCCACTAGTGGCATGCTTTCACAATGGAGTACATTTCTTTGTCGTAAGTAGGGTACTTACGGACAGTATCTGATAGTGTCTCACTATGATAGGCCATGGGGTGGCCATGCTGAGTGAGAACGGTGCCCACAACATAGTCTGAAGCATCTATCTTGATCTCAAAGGGATGTTGCAGGTATGGTAGTGAAAGTACTGGGGTTGAGCACAAGAATTTCTTCAAATCATCGAATGGTTGTTGTTGGGACCGGCCCCATGCAAATTTCTCTTTACCACCACCCCTGTTTATTTGGCTGAGGGCCCATGCAATATGGGAGAAACCCAACACAAACCTGCAGTAGAAATTAGCAAGTCCCAAGAAGCTCCGAAGCTCAATGAGTGTTGTTGGGGCTGGCCAGTCACAGATGACTTGGATCTTGGTTGGATCCACATGTACACCATGTTGATCAATGATGTATCCCAGGTAATGGACCCTCCCCATGCCAAAGGAGCATTTTTCCAGGTTTTCATATAGTTTGTGTTGTCGCAGGGTGTGCAGAACCTGCTGAATATGCTGCAAGTGTTCGACCCAAGTCTTGCTATAAATTAGAATGTCATCCAGATACACCACTACAAAAGTATTGGTGAACGGTCATAGGATATCGTCCATCATCCTCATGAAAGTGGATGGAGCATTTGTCAAACCAAAGGGCATGACCAACCATTCAAAAAGTCCTTCCTTTGACTTGAAGGTGGTCTTCCATACATCTGTTTGTTCTATCGGGACCTGGTGGTAGCCAGACTTCAGATCAATCTTACTGAAGTATTTGGCCCCCATGAGTTGATCAAGGAGGTCATTGATTTGGGGAATCAGGTATTGGTTTCTGACAGTGATTTTATTCAGAGCCCAGTAATCAATACAGAGTCACCAGGTTCCATCTTTCTTCTGTACCAGCACGATTGGGCTCCCGCAAGGTGATGAGTTGGGGTGGATGTGCCCCTTGTGGAGAAGTTATTGGATCTGTTTCTTGATATCCTCATTCTCTAACAAATAGCAATGATAGACTGGCCCATTGGGCAGCGGTGCGATGGGGGTCAGATCGATGGGGTGCTTGACCTGGCAATGCAGAGGTACCCCTGTAGGTGAGGAGAAGATATCTGAGTATTCTTCCACGACCTTATCTACCTGCTTCTGTTGTGTGGAGAGGTCGGCCACAAAGACCCTGGATGTGGCTATGATCTTTGGCTTATTTTGAGAGAGAATCACAAAGAAGACAAACTTCCCTGTCTGAGAGATGACTTTCCTACATTGCTTAGCAGAGATCAAGGAAATAGCACTAGGTGGGACTGCCTCGAGTATCCTGTACAATTTCCTGTTCAAAGTAATAATAACACTATGAGGCCTAGAATCATATACAACATGATGGTTCCATAAATAAGGTTGGCCCAAAAGAACATCACAAACTTCAAGAGGAGAAACATCACACAATACCTCATCTTTAAAGGGCTTGATGTCATATGATATTCAGCACTATTGGCTGACGCGGAGATCGCTTCCTTAGCGGAGCCATCTAATGGTGTAGGGTTGTGGGTGTGGTGTTGTTGGTAGGGCTAGCCACTTGACGACCTCTACTGAGATGAGGTTCTTCTAGCTACCGCTATCAACGATGAAGTGTAGTGGGGTGCCTTTTACCCACATTTGTGAATGGAAGAGGCGCTCTCCTTCTTCTGGCTCGTTTGGTTCACCAGGCTGGAGCTTGGTGGTAGCAATGGTGGCATTGGGTTCCATGTCAATGATCCATCTTCCCCTTTCTGGTTCTATCTCAGAGTTAGAATCTGCATCTGATTCAGAGGCTTTCACTTTGGCCACCAGCGACTGCTTTGAGTGGCAGTCAACAATGTTATGCCAAGGGCTCTTATGGAAGTCGCACCACTTCCCGATATATTTGTTTGTCTTTCCGGTGTCCTTCTTTGCTTGTGTCTTGTACTGGTTGTCTTGATACTATCCATCTTTGCTCTGTCCTTTTTTCAGTGGGTTGGGGCTTCCCTTTCCTAGATTTTGTTGTGAGGGGTTCCTAGGCCCAAATTGCCGCGTCTTTTGTTTGAGCTTCTGCTCAATTTTGACGACATATTGGTAGGCCGCACCCAAGGATGAGATGTCCAGAAATTCCATTTCAGTCTAGATGTACCTATGCAAAGCACTGCGATACTTGAGCACCAAATGTCGCTCTGAATCTTTGATACCCAACTTGGTGTGTAAGGTATGGAAGATATTTGTGAAATCTGGCACTGCTTGGTCTCTTTCTTGATGCAGTGTGGTCCATTTGGTATATAGGTCGTCATAACTTCTGATAGGGTAGTTTTGTTCCTTAATAGAATCCCTAAAGGGTTCCCAGGTGGTCGTGACTAAAAATAATGAGGTTTCCTCTATTTCCTTTTTCTCACAGAAAGTTTCCCACCAATCTTTGACATGGGGAACAGCTTTGAGGAGCGCAAAAGTAATATTTTCTCTATTCAAAAATTTATGAACAGAAAAATACCCTTCTAGTAGATTCAACCACTTGTCTACAGTATCTGCGTCTATCTAACCTTCAAATATAGGAATATCAAAGTTTATTTGTACCTTGAAGGGGGCGTCGCCTCCGTTCAAAGAAGATGTGTCGCCTGTTGGTAGTTGTCGAAGGATTTGCGCGAAACTATCCATCATCTCATTCCTCTATTGCATGAGGGCTTCCTCAATCAACAGTTTGAAAGGATCTCCTGTCCCATCATCTTTCTTTTCTCCTACCATGGGAGGTCACTTGGGAGTGCGAGAGCTTATGTCCTCAAGAGAAACAAGCTCGAGACCCAACTCTTTGTACTCCGACCTTGTTGGGGACATGCATTAAGACGACAAGGAGAAGACCACTCTGATACCATTGATCCAGATTTTATGAGTAGAATGAAATGAATATAGATTATTAATAGGTTCTTAACACAAAATAACAGAGATACAGTAAAACTGGTTTTCTATTCAATAACGAAATAAGTTGAAACTGTAAAATGCAGCAGAAATAAGCTTGCTGGAATGGTGGTGGCTTATCTCTAAGAAGAGATGTGACGGCAACGCGCATTCGCAAGAAGAAGTTTACAATGAGGCTCTGAAGGCCTTTTTACAATAAGAAATAATTCCAAAAACCCTATAAATCCAAAAACCTAACACTAGGAGATGAAGCGCCAAAAGTCATGTGGGCCCCGTTTGGGTAAGCTAGTACATCAACTTCCTGAGGTCGTAACTTTTTCATGCGATCTCCATTTTAGGCGTGTGATAACCTGTTGGAAAGGTATTGTTGAGGAGAATTATTTTGAGGGATAAATCATGCCTTCATATATAATTGAGGAGCTCGATACCGAAAAACCTTCATTTAGGCCCTCAAAATGGCCCCGGAAGTAAAAATTGCTAAAAATAGTAAATTGCCAAAAATGTCAGAAAACTGTTTTGAGCCAGTTGGAAAAGGTGGGTGGCCACCGATATCCACCTATATTATCATCCAAAACAACAAGGTAGAAACAACATGCCTGACTTCATAATATAAATAATTGAATTGCAACAAAGTTGTGCTTAAAAATCTATGACTATCTCTGAGTGCGCAACCCAAAATTATCCATATCATACACAGTGGGAAGCCATACCTCAAACACCACGATGCAACATTCCCATTTGAAAATTCTAAACACATAGTCACAGTATCATTTACTCAACCAATCGTGTCGAGCTATCAATTTAATACAATATTTCTCAAATTAATCCAACAGCGATAAAAAACATGTTGTGTAAAACTCGGGCTCATCCTTGATGATGCAATCAAATAACCATAACGCAAACAATGGATGGAATTTCCATAGTCATCCCGGTTTCCATAACCATTTCTCCCAAAAAGTAAACTCATAGTTACAATCACCATTTATTCGTGGTGTAGGAACACCACACATACAAATGAATTACACGTGTACATCTTTAAACAATTGTAACCAATGCTAAGTTTAACATCCCAATAATCTTCAATGCAAAAGACAGTGACTGTGTATCAACCCCAATCTTCAATAAACTAATTCAATGCTCAGCCTATACTTGGATTGTCGTAACAATCAACAACCAACATATCATGATGTGGAAACCACACGTACCCACGCATCGACATGAAGCAAGACTATGACTTTCTCGATTAAAACAATAATGGGTTATCAAACACGAAGAGAGTGACTGTTTATTTTGAACTATCCAATTAACAATGCAGGGTTTATCCATTGTAATAACAGAGGCAGTGACTAGATACCAAAACCAACACGATTGTCACATAACCAACTGGGTGAGACTATACTCAATTTTGTCGACAATACACAACTATCCAATAATAACCAATAATAAACCCAACATGCCATGTCAGTCTTCTCTATCAACCCTCAGACCTATAGAGTTAAGGGTTTTCTATGTGACCAACACGTGGAGACTAGGGCCGACACTTCTCTATGGTGAAAACCTTTGAGACCAACAGTGTATACACATAGAACACCACAACTTATTTTATGGATAGGGTGATGAAAAACTATGACAGGAGATGCTATAACAGAGGAGTGAGGCTCTAATTTGTCTTGGTAATGATACTTAACACACACAGGGTATAACCCTCATGGATCTCTAGTCAAAAACCCACAACACTGAGGTGAAGACAGGGCTGAGAAAGAATAAAATAACCCACTGTGAGACCATTAATAGCGACCACAACCCAATGCCCAAGTGAACAGAACACAGTGACAAAGAGTGCTTCCAACCATTAAAACCCCATAAAATCCAAAGACCGAGTAAGGTGATACGAATGCGTGAAGACAGCTAGCCACCCAAGACCAAACAAAGACCCTCCAACTAAACCAGCAAGGATAACAAAGAGCCCTTATGGCTACTAACACCCAGGATGACCAATAACACTATGACTTCAACATTATTGCAGAGAAAACCATCAATGCTCCATTTCAAAATAACAATTTTACATAGTTGCAATACTTAAAGAAAGAACAAACTAATACACCTGAGCCAGTATCCATTTCATAACCAGAGAAGACTCATAAAAAGCCAAAAAAATACATCCCTGTAATCCAACACCTTAAAATGCAAGTTGGTCGAGTGGTTCCTCTCTGCTAAGAAATCAGAGCATAACCACAACAACAAGGTTGAACAATAGCCCGACTAGGGTGGAAACCAACGGAAAGAGTAAAGGTGGCATGTAGTAAATGCACATCACCTCCACCTGGTGTCAATTAATTCATTAGTACAAGCCAGCCATTAATTCATCAACCATTCATTTAAACCATGCATTGGAAATGGCATCTATTACTTGTCAAACACACCACCCACATCATACCTTCCATTTCCAACTTGACCATATTACATATCAACTATATAATCCAATAAACCATGTATCGAATCATCACCAATAGAGTGATCCACATCAACTTATGCCATAACATAATCACCACACATATCAACTACATAACTCAAACAAAATTGCATAGCTATTAACTTAATATCTAGGATAACAACAACTCACTAAAAATCAATGCATGTAGTATAGTATAGCATGGTTTTAGTTTCTTCCCTTTTCTTTTATATTGCTTTTTTCAATTTCTTTTGTATGTCATTTCTAACATGTTTATTATGCAGGTCTCCTAGTAATAGATCCAATAACAGATAACAATAATAACAAGGATAACATAGGCCATTGTAAAATAAAACTTGATCCTATAGGAGTAGAAAATGCATAGCATGCTTTCTCAATCACCAATAAATCAAGATTATGTCACCATGTAAGTTGTGTTGAACATTGGCACAACATCAAATAAGTACCATACCTTATATCCAATCTAAAAGGGGGTCCCACCTACTATTATTGTTTAGTTGTTATAATAATAGGATTTACCAACACTTTGTGGGAAAATTTTCATTGTGATTTTAATCATCAACGAACTAGCGACTCCACAGGGAAATTTGTTTTCAATAGATTTAGAACTTAGAACTCGTGGTTTCAAAGACCAAGAACAACGGTCAAGAATATATAACCAAGAAGATTATGCAACAGGGGGAAGTGAGCAGATTTAATGGAAAGATGATCGGGAATTTGGGAATAATTCATGAAAAATGTTAAGTATGAGAGTTTTTTTTTACCACTGTATGCATAATCATTCGACCGGTATCTTCTCTCACTTTAAGGAAAAAAAATTTAGACTTTCACTTAAAATCTAAATGGATGAATAAATGGCTAGAAGAAGTGGGAGATAATGAATTCTTTACAAGACAACAATGGAAATATATAAGAATTTCAAGGGCCCTTCATAGGAGACATCATAACAGTTGTGTAAGATTGATTGTTATTGACTAACAATGCTTTGTAGGAGTGTCACTATGGCAGAATCAAGCCAACATCCTATCTTGACCAAATTAACTAAAAGATGATAGGAAACAAAATCATGACAGAAGTAAAAATGCAGAAATTTAAAATAACAGCAATAAAAGACAAAAATGAAGAAGCGGCAAGAAAATTTTTGAAACATAAAGAAGAAATAAAACTACTATAAAGAAGAAAAGAAAATAGTGCAAAAACAAAAGTAGAGCTAAGCTACTAATATACAGAAAATCCAATTAGCGTTATAACTTTTCATACTGGTCCCTTGAAATATTTCAAGCTAGGACTGTTAGTGCTGTAGGAAAACAATTGCATCTATAAATCCTTCAAAATGTAAGAGTTATGTTGGGTATGTGTTATATTCTTTGCACGTGTGTGTGTGGGTGCATCATATATGAAAATTGCATCTGACGATCCCTCGCACTAGTACTATGTTTGTGTCGTGTGTGCCGAGTGCTTTCCTAGGGGGGTCCCAGGGGGGCCAGGTATGCCCCCCCCTGGTTACGCGCAACGTTCAGCAATGGGTGGTAGCCCGGGACCGATGGGGTTGGGGGCAACAACCCAAAAAAAAAAAATTGGGCAGTTTTTGCTATTTTTAACGGTTTTGTAAATTAATCCCAGATTAAGGGATTAGGGTTTTGGTATCTACAAAATACCTAAAAACATTGTATATATTGTATGGTGAATGGTGAAATTTGATATAATGAATATAAGAAAGGTTTTCCCAGTTGAGGGTTTCCGGTATAAAATCTTTGTGTACTCTATGTATGAGCCATTGATTAATTTTTGTCTTGCTTAAGAATCTATATGCATTGCTTTACTTCGCAAGTTTAAAACTTACATGTGGTATCAGAGCTCATTTTTGGATTCAGAGGGATGCCTTTGTAGTTGAGGGTTTGTCTCGGTTTTGATAGATCAAGTTTATCTTGGTTCTGTGATAAACCTGGGTTTAGTGGGAGCTTTTGAAGTGGAGATTCGAGTATAGAAAGAGGAATGGTGAGCTCCTCTAGAATCAAGATAGAGAAGTTCAACGGTAAAAACTTTGAGCTATGGAAGTTCAAGATGGAGGACCTTCTTGTAGACAAAGAACAATGGATCGTTGTGGATCCTGGTACATAGCCTACTGGTACACCGTCTACTAGCACACAATCTACTGGTAAACAACCTACTAGTACAAAAACTACTAGTACACCAACTACTGGTATGTCGAAGGAAGATTAGGAGAAGTTGGATAGAAGAGAAAGGAGTACTATTCGACTCTCCTTGGCAGATTCGGTGTTGTTGAATGTCTTAGGAGAATCTACAACCAAGGAACTATGGGATAAGTTGGGGAATTTGTATCAATCAAAGTCCCTGGTAAACAAGTTGTTTCTTCGAAAGAAGTTGTATCATCTTATAATGGAAGATGGAGATTCTGTGACAAAACATCTAAATGCCTTTAATACTTTGGTAAGCGAACTTGGCTCTGTTAATATTACAATTGCAGAAGAAGATAAGTGTATTACTTTGTTATGTTCTTTGCCAGACTCTTGGGATAATCTAGTTGTAGCAATAGGTAGTACCACTCAATCTACATTGAAGTATGAGGATGTAGTTGCATCCTTATTATCTGAAGAGATGAGGCGAAAAAGCATGGATGGTCATAGCACATATGCTTTATTTGTAAGAGGGCGTACCCAAGACAGGAACCCTGGTAAGCCTTCGGGGTGGATATCTAAATCTATAGGTAGATCTAAGTCTCCAGGAAAATCTTTGAGGAAATGCTAGAAGCGTGGTAAAACAGGGCATTATAAGAAAGATTGCAAGTCTAAGAAGGTTTAAAAACCAAAGGGATTTGATAGTACCTCTTCCATAGAGGCAAAAACCTCCACTGAAGAAGGAGGTGATGTTTACCTAGCATCTACAAGTACACATTCAGACCGTGATATATGGTTTATCGACTCAGGTGCGTCATACCATATAACTCCTCACAAGGAGTGGTTCTCTGAATATGAAAAATATGATGGTGGTGATGTATTCCTAGGAGACGACTCGACAACAAAAATCTTGGGACGTGGAAGGGTTAAGTTGCTGCTAAACGATGGAAGTATTAGAACTCTCCCTGGGGTTCTACACATTCCAAAACTAGCCAGGAGCCTAATATCTGTAAGCAAGTAGGGTGATGCAAGAATGAAAACTGCATTTGAAAAGAACACTTGCAAGATGGTACAGGGAGCAATGGTGTTGATGAGGGGAGTTCATTGTGGAACTTTGTACAAGTTGTTGGGAAGCACTTATATTAATGGGTGTAGCAGTTATGTTTTCCATGAGAAGAGAAATGAACGAGACAAGACCAATATTGTCCCAGAAAAGAAGACCATGCTATGGCATCAAAGACTGGGGCATATTGGATAAAAGGGCCTTTGAACACTACATGGTAAAGGTATGGTTGAAGGTATGTCTAATTGCACTCTGGATTTTGATTTCTGTGAGCATTTCATATATGGTAAACAGAATCAAGTAAGATTCCCATCTGGTGCTACAAGAGCAAAGGGGGTCTTAGAGTTGATACCCAGTGATGTGTTTGGACCTGTTCCTGTTCCATCCCTAGGTAAATCTGTGTATTATGTTTTGTTCATAGATGATTTTTCAAGGAACACATGGATTTATTTTCTTAGAAATAAATCTGAGGTATTTGATAAATTTAAAGAATTTAAGGCTCTGGTAGAAAATCAGACAGAGAAGAAAA
>JZKD02S1756884.1:661742-683001 GCA_000966675.3 Picea glauca
TCGTATATCATTTCTGTGTATTGTGAAGATTATGCTGGATATTTCACTATTATTCTGTTATTTCTAGCATTTCGTTTCTGTTCTGCATATTTTATATATCTGGTATCTTGCACAAAACCATGAATATCCTCATAAGACCAAGAAAAAACATTTTGAAAACCACCGAGTAGCTCGACAGACCTCATCTCTTCTTTATCAGAACATTGGAAATCTATTTTAACATCCGTTGAAGATTTAGGTGTCCTAATGTTCATGGAGATGGTTTCAACCACCTTCTTTCATAACTCCTCTTCTTTCTGTTCTTTTTTATTTCCTACATCACTTGATGAAAACGAACTCTCAAGAGGAGTCAATTCCTCTAGAATTTTATTGTTTTCTATGGATATATTCTCCTCGGTCTGAAAAGGTTCATCTTGAATGAAATCACAAATTATCTCATTGTGAGGGAGGGCCTGCCAAGATTCTACATTGTTAGAGATATATGGACGATATAGAGATTGAAAAGAACAGTCAGGCATGTGAGGTAAAAGTTGATGATTAGGAGAAGCTTGAAAGATAGATAACCGACCAGCCATTGAATTCAACTCCCTCTTAACATGAGTGATGTTGAAGGATAAAAGGTTTGATATAAGCACCCAAATAGTTTGGGAGTATCGTTCCATCAGCTCATTGCTAGGAGAGCATGATTTTTGTATCGAGTTCACAACAAGCTTAGAATATTCAAAAACTGAAAGGTGACCACAACCAAGATTAAGGGCATTTTCAATGCCTAATAATAAAGATTTGAATTCAGTGGCATTGTTTGTACAAGCAAACTCTAACCTATAAGACAGATTATGAATTCTTCCTGCAGGGGAAACCAATATAATGCCAGCCTCATTACCTTCATTAGAGCATGAACCATCAAAGTGCATATGTCACATATCATCATCTAAATATATTCCTTCCAAAGGAATACTATCCTCTTCAGCAAATATGGAATACACTCTTAGGTCCTGTTCAATATAGTTTATGCTAGATTGTGGAAAACTATCTATGTAGGGTGAAATTCTTCCCTCTCTAAGGACTATAATGTTCTTACCATTCTGAGGAATGGATAAATGTGTCCCATCAAGTGAGAGGTATCCATATGTTAAGGCTTTCCAATCTCTTTACAAGATAATTGAGCAATTTCTTACAGGCATATCAATTACTTGAATGTTGAGAGTTGTCCTTATCTCAGGATGAGCGCATAAAACCAAGGTTATGTCCTTAATCTCACCTATGGTTTTTTGTTGTATACTAATATAGGAGAGAATGATTATGGCATTTTCATTTGTACAAGACAAGCCTAGCTCTTCCATAATAATCTTCGACATCACACTTGGGCCCGAACCACCATCAATGAGGCAACAATGGGAAATCTTATCCATAATATTTACAGAAATATAAAAAGGGGGATTTTTTTACAGGGTATATAAATTTATGTACACCTACTTTATTTACAAAAGAATCCTCTTCGTTTACCTCTTTGTAAATATTGGCTACAACATAAGATTTTCCTTCCATGAATTGTTTCAGATGCATCTGTTGTTCAGGGACGACAACCATGTCTAGAAGGGTTGCATCTTCTTTGATATTGGCCAACTGATTCAAGATAATTTAATTGGAAGAGGGGAGAGGAGGAGTGATTCCTTGACTCTCAATAACCTTAGGAACCTGGAGAGTAGCAGTGGTTGAGGATGAGCTCAGGCCATAAGAACTACGGGGAGGATCAAATTTTCCCTTGGGAGCATATGCTTTGTTCCTAGTATTGATGACCATGACATTCTCTGGCTCTGCAAAATCTAGGACAATGATGGTATATTCTGGTCTTTTACCAAATATATTATCTCTGGCACTCTTATTTACCTCACATGTGGTTTCTTTGTGGTGTTCCTCGCAAAAGTTACACCAACTTCGAGGCAAGATAGATTTAGGATGAAAATTATTTTCAATCGAATTTCTAAAATGAGCTGCAGAAGATGTTGAAGCTCCAAGGGTGAGAGGGGAGACAGTTCCCTTTCTAATTCTATCATACGATTATTCATATCTTGTACTAGCTATAAGAGGGCAGCCATGTTTGTTTGTCTAACTGATTCTCCCTAGGGAAGACCAGTTCTTTCAAGTTGTTCTCCATACTCTGAACAAGCATGCAGAGCAGAACCGATATTATCAATGGATTTTTTCTCGAGCCTATGATGGTAGGGGGGAGAAAATTCATTGTAGTAATGCATGAAAGTGGCTTGGTTCTGAGGGTGGATGAGCTCGGGGATTTGATTGTATAACGTGGTGAAACACAAGTTGAAAGACATGATGGTCTCACCATCCTTATAGGTGATGTTATTGTATTCCCTTAACTTCTCGGTCAAGCTTTTAGATTTCCCATAAGTGGATCAGAACCAATATATTAACTCCTCCCAAGTAGATAGGATCTTAGGAAGAATATCAAAGAATTTGGCCGCAACCTTTCCTTCCAAGGAATTTATGAATAAACGCATGCAAGTATCATTGTCATTAGCCCCTATTTTATGAAAATAATTAGAAAATTCCACCAGGTGTTCATTTGTACTGACAGTGTTATTTCCTGAAAACCTAGGAAGGTGCTCTTTAAATTTTGGAACTGGACGAGTAGCAAGTGCTAGGTTAAGAGGATAGGACACATGCCATGGCATGGTTGTGGCGTCTTCTTCGAACTGAAAAAGCCCAAACTTTTTAATGACTTTGGTAGGGTTTGTGGTAGATTGTACGGGGATATGGTGGCTATATAATATACCAATCACTGATGAAGATAAATATTGAGAAGATGGAGCACTTTCAGTGCCACCAGAGCCACCACTAGATGCCATCCTATGGATGATATATGAGGGAAAGAAAGACAAAATGGATGAATCAGATAAAGTTCTCCTTAGAGCACTTTGATGGGTAGATAACACAACGTTTATTCTTCCTATTTTAGCAATAGGATTGATTTCACGTGACAAGCCTCTTCTTCTTCTAGAAGCGTGAGAATTTAAGGACATGAAATAATGACCAAAACTTGAAGAAACATAAGGTCACTACTAATTTATAGATTGTATACTTGTAGCTTCCAATTGTTCTTGAGAACTAATATCTCGTTCAATTGCTTCCCAGGAATGTTTAAGCTCAGCACGGGTGTTGGTAGTGTCTAAGATTGTGTTAAACAAATTCAAAGCAATGTTGGTCTGATCTTGAAGACTGGGCTCAATATTGGGTTGCCTTGCAATAGGAATAGTCATTAAGAATAAAACAGTCAAAGAATCAATATCAGGAAAATAAATATGTATCAATGAAAATTGAGTATAAACATTAACTAGAGAGATATCGAAGATCTCCCCAGTATGGTCACCAAATAAATGTTGAGGAAAATATATGAAATGATCTTACTCAAGCATTTTCAAATTTTGCTTGGCTAAAGAAAAATAGACAAGAATCTCACCCTAACTCACAAGTATTAATTACTAGTGCTTAGGCTAGTCTTTTATCAATATAAAGCTTGTTGAAAATTTACTTTTTATGCAATTTTATGAATATAACAGTTACTGAAATAAATGTAAAGACAGAAGTAAAAACACCACATGATAATCAACACAGATGACACATAAAGCAATCCTTTATTTAATTCCAATACACCAAAGAGTCATTTTCTTTACAAAATCTCATACAAAATTTTGGACCAAAGTCAAACTTAGACATCCCCAATGGAACATACAAAAGGACCTCTGACAAAAAACCAAAATTAAACTCTAAAAACTGGATCAACTTGCCACAGATTGTTGCCCACTCAACTCTGCACAATAGCCTTTGTCAGTCATGAAAAATAATTCACAAATAAACAAGTCTACACAGACTATCAAAGATAGATCAACACCTCTGAAAAACAAGTGTTTGATGATGTAATTCAACCCTGAATATTACTGCCTACAATAAGACCATGCTATCATAAAAGAGAATTAGGCCTGTGATGAATAAATGAATGAATGAAAACTGAACTATCTCAACACAAACTCAAAGAGAAAACCTTAGTATGCTTCTGCTTCTATCCTCCTATTGTTCCTCCCTTTCCTTTTTCCTTTAAATAAATTAGAGTTGGTTAAAGTAGTTGAACCAACTCATTAGTTAAGTTAATTAAAAGAATTAACCAACTTTTAGTTAGGGGGAAAGGTAATAATCATAATAAGAGTTATAATAAATAATTACTAGTAGGCAGGACCCCTTGTGACTCCCTTTAGCTCTTAACAATCAGAACATAACTAGTTAGTTAAAAAAAACACATCTCCTTGTGACTCCCATCATCATATCAAGATTTGATAATTTAGCTCATGATATTTGAAAAAAAAATTCAAAAAATATTACTCGTATATCCCGAAATAAAACGTGTTGTCCAAAAACTTATGAAGCCATTCGTCATCAATAATAGATAAAATAAAGCTCAAAATCCATATTTCCCGGTTTGTGAGGCAATATTTCCCTTGTTGATTCTATCATCTTTTAGTCCTTCTGAACCTGCCTTAGGCTATGTGGAATCTTTAAGACTCATCTTGTTGATCATATGAGAGAAATTGTCCTTCCCATGCAAGTGAGAGGACACATATTTACAAGGATTATCTGAAGATGCAGAAGGGGCAATATCGACCTTCTCTTTGATACAGGCATAGTAAGCTTTTGTTTTCAAACGTTTATTTGAATAGCTCATCCCTATATACTTGATTGATTATCAAATAGTATTTTAAATAACCATACATGACAACTCTTAAAAATATGAAATAGATTTGTCTCAATAATGTATCAGACTCATGCGATCCAATCCATACAAAGTGTTTTATTGTTTATCAATGAGTAGGGGGTGAATAAAGGATCATGGGATATGTGAGGGGTTTGTATTGAGCAAAACATGATATGATGAGGGGGGGGCGGGGGGGGGAAAGATTACTGCTCAAAGACAACAACAATCAAATTCAAACCAAAGAAAACATCATTGTAGTTCAACCAAAACATTGCTTCTTTCAACTGCTTCAACACATAAGTTTTATTTACTGTAATCAATTTTAGAATATGGAGTTAAAAATGAATGTGGGAAGGCGATGGGGTTGTAATTAGAGAAAAGTGAAATAATG
This sequence comes from Picea glauca, assembly GCA_000966675.3. Taxonomy (NCBI): domain Eukaryota; kingdom Viridiplantae; phylum Streptophyta; class Pinopsida; order Pinales; family Pinaceae; genus Picea; species Picea glauca. The sequence continues at coordinate 666,899 of JZKD02S1756884.1, forward strand.
GTGGGGGAATGAGAGCAGGTACTTTCATAAAATTAACCAAGTAATCCATATAATCATACTGTCAAAAGGAGATACACCAACCAAATGATCATTGGGATCCAATAACAATTACTGTGTATTAACTAGTTCACTATTCATAGTCAAATATATAACACGGTGATGTCAACAAGAAAGTATGCATTCCAAAACAATATGTATGGGAGTTTGTTTCCTTTTATTTATAACAATTCTGAAATGTATAATAGTAACCAATTATGTTTTGTTAATCATCAAAATCAACCACTGACCACACATTAATTCAATCATCAAATACACTCAAAAGTTGTGTTTCAAATTTGCAATGAAGTTATACCATTACAACAATTGAGCCTGTCGTTTAAAAAGCACGATATTCGCTAAACATACATAGTGGAAAGCCAACCCAAAAATCCATATTTAAATTGCAAAAACCCTGACTCGACATTTAAATAAACAAACAATAACCACCATTCCAACACATGCTATGCACAAAATAATTCAAACACACAAGTGTAATTCTGTGACTGTACAAGTCTAATTCAACATGACTCTAAATAGTAAAAATGCTAGGCTATTCATCCAACACAACGAGGTAGAAACAACATGCCCAACTTCATAATATAAATAATTGAATTGAAACAAAGTCATGCTTAAAAATCTATGACTATCTCTGAGTGCACAACCCAAAATTATCCATATCATACATAGTGGGTAGCCATACCTCAAACACCACGATGCAAAATTCCCGTTTGAAAATTTTAAACACACAGTCATAGTATCATTTACTCAACCAATCGTGTCGAGCTATCAATTTAATACAGTATTGCTCAAATTAATCCAACTGCAATCAAAAACATGTTGTGCAAAACTCAGGCTCATCCTTGATGACGCAATCAATAACCATAACGCAAACAGTGGATGGAATTTCCATAGCCATCTTGGTTTCCATAACCATTTGGCCCCCAAAAAAACTCATAGTTACAGTGACCATTTATTCGTGCTATAGGAACATGACACAAACAAATGCATTACGCATGTACATATTTAAACAATTGTAACCAATGCCGAGTTTAACATCCCAATAATATTCAATGAAAAATACAGTGATTGTGTATCAACCCCAATCTTCAATAAACCAATTCAATGTTCAGCCTATACTTGGACTTTCATAACAATCAATAACTGATCTATCATATTGTGGCAACCACACATGCCCATGCATCGACATGAAGTGAGGTTGTGACTTTCTTGATTAAAACAATAATGGGTTATCAAACACAAGGAGAGAGACTATGTATTTTGAACTGTCAAATTAACAATGTAGGGTTTATCCATTGTAATAACACAGGTAGTGTCTAGATACCAAAACCAACACGATTGTCACATGACCAACTAGGCGAACCTGTACTCAATTTTGTCGACAATACACAACCATCCAACAATAACCAATAATAAACCCAACATGGCACACCGGTCTTCTCTATCAACCCTTAGACCTGTATAGTTAAGAGTTTGCTCTGTGACCAACACGGGGAGACCAGGGCCGACTCTTCTCTATGGTGAAAACCTCTGAGACCAACGGTGTATACATAGAGAACACCACAACTTATTTCGTGCACAAGGTGACGAAAACGTGTGACAGGAGAGGCTATAACAGAGGGGTGAGGCTCTAATTTGGCCTGGTAATGATACTTAACACACACAGGGTATAACCCTTGTGGCTCTCCAGTCAAACAACCACAACGTTGAGGTGAAGACAGGGCTGAGAAAGAACACAATAACCCACTATGCGACCATTAATAGTGACCACAACTCAATGCCCAAGTGAACAGAACGCGATGACACAAAGTGCTTTAAAACCCCATAAAAGCCAAAGATCGAGTAAGGTGATACGAGTTCCTAAAGACAACCAACCACCCAAGACCAAACAAAGACCCTCCAACTAAACCAACAAGGATAATAGAGAGCCCTTATGGTTTCTAACACCCACGATGACCAATAACACTATGAATTCAACATTATTGCAGAGAAAACCATCAACTTCAAAATCACAATTTTACATAGTTGCAATACTTAAAGAAAGAACACACCAATACACCTGAGCCAATATCCATTTCATGACTAGAGAAGACTCATGAAAGGCCAAAAAAATACATACATGTAATCCAACATCTTAAAACGTGAATTGGCCGAGCGGTTCCTCTCTGTTAATAAATCGGAGCATAACCATAGCAACAAGGTTGAACAGTAGCCCGACTAGGGTGGCGTCCAATGGAAGGAGTAAGGGTGATGTGCAGTAAATGCACGTCGCCTCCACCCACGGTCAATTAATTCATTAGTACAAGCCAACCGTTAATTCATCAACCATTCATTTAAACCATGCATTGGAAATGGCATATATTACTTATCAAACATGCCACCCACATTATACCTTCCATTTCTAGCTTGACCATATTACATATCAACTATATAATCCAATAAACCATGTATTGATTCATCACCAATAGTGTGATCCACATCAACTTATTCCATAATATAATCACCATGAATATAAACTATATAACTCAAACAAAATCACATAGCTATTAACTTAATAGCTAGGATAACAACAACTCACTAAAAATCGATGCATGTAGTATAGTATAACATGGTTTTAGTTTCTTCCCTTTTCTTTTATATTGCTTTTTGCTTTTTTTTTTCAATTTTTTGTGTATGTCATCGCTAACATTTTTATTTTGCAGGTCTCCTAGTAATAGATCCAATAACAGATAGCAGTAGTAACAAGGATAACATAGGTTGTTGTAAAATAAAACTTGAGCCTAGAGCAGTAGAAAATGCAGAGCATGCTTTCTCAATCGCCAATAAACCAATATTATGTCACCATGTAAGCAGTGTCAAACATTCACACAACATCAAATAAGCACCAGACCTGATCTCCAATCTACAAGGGGGTCCCACCTAGTAGTAGTATTTAGTTGCTATAATAGGCTTAAGCAGCACTTTGCAGGAAAAACTTCATTGTGATTTTAATCATCAACACTATACATAGAATTTAAGAGACTCTGCCATATCTCATTGTAAATATATCTTCAATATCTCAAATGGGTATTTCACAGAATCTCATTTGGATTCTTGGTTTGAGAGATATCATCGATTGAATCTCAGCTTGTATTTGATCCAAGGAGGTTGCACATACCACCATATTAAAAGGTCTTTTACTCCCTTCTTAGGAAACTAAAAAAATATTTCCACATATGGCTGGAAATATATCTTCAATATCTCAAATGGGTATTTCATGGAATCTCATTTAGCTTCCCGGCTTGAGAGATATCATCAATTGAATATCTGCATGTATTTGAACCAAGGAGACCCTGCTTACCACCATATTAAAATGGTTTTTTATCCATTATTAGAAAACTACAATATGATTTCCACATATGGATCAATATATATCTTTAATATCTCAAATGGGTATTTCACAAAATTTCATTTTGTTGTCTGGTTTATGAGATATCTTTGTTTGAAGCAACACATATCTGTAACCAGCATGGCCACAGGCCCTTCAAATTTGGTCTGGTTTTTCTCACTCCATGGGCCACCTCAGAACAAGTTCCATAAATCGATGGAAATATATATTCATTATCTCAAATGGGTCTTCGACATAATTGGATTTAATCCCCTGTAACAAAAGTTATGAATATATTTGCATAAGGATGTTCACAGCCCCCAAAGCCACAGTTTTTCCATATTATTTTTTAATTTTTGGGATTTTATTAAAATTTATTTATTTTTCTACCCAATTACAATGCCATTATCAACTAGGTTATGGGTCAACCACAAACCCACAGTTATGGTTCAACCATACAAAACCTTTCTCTTCATTGGGTATTTTCACATTGTAATCATAATGGTACGATAATGAGGTTTCTCTTTTTAGCATGGGTGAAATGATGGGGACCATCATTTTCTAAGAGGGGGGGGGATGATATGAATTTTAGGGGGTATATGGTCTAAATTAGGATGAAAAAGTCATAAATCTATAAAGCTAATAGATTTTCCATGTGGATCAAGGAGATGCCCACCTCCTCATTAATTAATTGGGCTAACAGGTTCCCCAAATTGGTCAAAGAAAGTCTCACCTCTCCATTATTGTATTGGGTTTTATTTTACACTACTTAGTTAGCTGGGTAGTTAGATATATTATTATAATAATAGAGACTTATTTAATGAGCTCTTTCCATTATTGTGTTGGATTTTATTTTCCACTACTTAGTTAGTTGTGTAATTAGATCTATTATACTAATAATAGAGACCCATTTAATGAGCTCTTTTTGAATTTGTCCAATGGACCATTTTGTAATGCTATATAAAGGCCTAACAAGCCTTCTCATAATATCAAGTTACTCATTTTTTCTTCTCTCATATTTTATATTATTCATTGTGAGATTAATTAGCTCTGAGTGATTTAATAGTAATTAGTTTTAGAGGTGAGGCTCCTCTTTGAGCCTCACCTCCCGAGTATTTCATTTACATGTTTTTGTCAATGCTTCTTTTCATGCAGTATTGGCATGTTTAATCTCATCCTCTCTTGGTATTCAATCCATCCATATCTCATCCCCGGATATTTGGATCAATACCTCCTTGGGGGATAAAAACCTAACAGAGAAACATTTTTGAGTTTTGTGAGATGCTACAATCTTGTTTCGGCATGGACTAGGTGACCACATTGTCCATCCATGGAAAGGCACGGCAAGGTAAAGAATTTTCCATCCATGGTATGGAATGGTAAGGAAATTCATGGCAAGGCATGGGATGGCATGGAAATTTTCCTCAATCCGAGTCTCAATTTTACTTATATGCCCAGTTGCAAGTCACCTCCCAAACCATTCCGGGGACTCTTGGCCAATAACTCATTAGGGGATAAAAACCTAACGAAGAAAAAGTTTTGTGTTCCGTGAGTTGCTAAATTATTTTTTAAACATGGACCAGGTGATCACATTGTCCATTCACTCTCGAGGGATGGTTTCATAAATTGGACCCCTTAATCCTAATGTTGGATTATTTTTACTAGGATAAACCCTACTTCTCGAAATCAATGAATAAAGCAACCTTTGAGGCATGGGAGATGATATTGAGGGGTGTTGTAGATGAAATACTATGCCAAGAATCCAATGGAGATTACAGTTCCTCAATCCAAGTCTCATTTTTTGTTATATTCTCAGTTGCAAGTCATATCCCAAACCATTTTGGGAACTCTTGGCCAATACCTCCTCGGGGGATAAAAACATAACAGAGTAACATTTTTGAGTTCAGTGAGATGCTACAAGTTTTTTTAGGTATGGACTAGGTGACCACATTTTCCATCCACTCTTAAGGCACGATATGGCATGGAAATGCATGATATGGCATGGCAAGCAAAGTCATGGCAAGGCATGGTATGGAAATACAAGGCATTGCAAGTGAATGCAAAGGCATGGTATGGAAAGGCATGGCATGGAAAGGAATATCATACCATAGCATGGAATAACATGAAATGGCATGGAAAGGAAATGCATACCATACCATACCAAGGCAAGGCAAGGCAAGGCATACCATACCATACCATACCAAGGAAAGACAAGGCATACCATACCATGGCATGGCATGGAAGGGAAATGAAATGTAAGGCTTGGCATGGCAAGGAATGAAAAGGAAAGGCATGGCATGGAAAGAAAATGCAAGGTAAGGCATGTCATGGTAGGGTAGGAAAGGCAAGGCATGACAAGGCCTGGTATGGAAAGGCATGGCATGGAAAGGCATGGGATGGAAAGAAAATGCATGGTATGGAAAGGCATGGCATGGCAAAGAATGGTATGGAAATTCATGTCATGGCATGGCATGGAATGGAAAGAAATGGTATGGAAAGGCATGGTATGGCATGGAAATGAAAGTCATGGCAAGACATGGTATGGAAAGACAATGCAAGACAGGTGAATGCAAGGCATGGTATGGCATGGAAAGGAAAGTCATGGCAAGACATGGTATGGAAATACAATGCAAGACAGGTGAATGCAAGGCATGGTATGGAAAGGCATGGCATGGAAAGACATACCATACCAAAGAAAGGCACGGAATGGAATGACATGGTATGGAAAGGCATGGTATGGCATGGCATGGCATGGTATGGAAAGTTATGGTATGGCATGGAAAGGAAAGTCATGGAAATGCATGGCATGTCAAGGCATGGTATGGAAAGACAAGGCATGGAATGTGAATGAAAGGCATGGAATTGAAATGGATGGTATGGAAAGACATGGCATGGAAATGCATACCATACCATAGTAAGGCATGGCATGGAATGGAAAGGCAAGGCATGGCATGGCAAGGCAAGGAAATGCATGGTATGGAAATGAAAGGAAATGCAAGGAATGGCATGGCAAGGAATGACATGGCATGGCATGGAAAGGCAATGAATGATATGGAAAGGCATGGTATGGAAAGACAAGGCATGGAAAGACAAGGCATGGAAAGTGAATACAAGGAACGACATTGTAAGGAATGGTATGGAGAGGCACGACATGGAAAGGCATACCATACGGTAGAAAGGAAAAGCATGGCATGGCATGGCATGGAAAGGAAATACATCGAAAGGAAAGGCATGGCATGGGATGGAAAGACAAGGAAATGCTTGGCATGACAAGGCAAGGCATTGCAAGCTATGGCATGGCAAGGCATGCAAAGGAAAGGCATGACATGGCATGGCATGGAAAAGTAAGGCATGATATGAAAAAGCATGGTATATAAATACAAGGCATTGCAAGTGAATGCAAAGCATGGCATTGCAAGGCATGGTATGGAGAGGCATGGCATGGAAAGGAAGACCATGAGATAACAAGACACGAAATGGCATGTCATGGAAAGTAAAGGCATGGCATGGCATGGAAAGGAAAGGCATGACATGGCATGGAAAGGAAAGGAAATACATGGCATGACATGGAAATGAATGAAAAGGAAAGGAATGGTGTGGAAAGGCAAGGAAAGACATGGAATGGAAAGGCATGGAAAGGCAAGGCAAGGCAATACACCTTGACAACTTCTATTACATTTTTGTAATAATTTTCAACCCTTGAGGGCTTGATGTATTGATATTTTTGTTTGGAAGGATTGACATTTGGATGTAGTCTAGTTGAATAAGTATTGGTATAGTTGAATAAGTATCTAGATCATCTTCATAATTACCTATAAACTAGTTAATTCTCAAAGGACCTTTGAAGCAAATTACAGTCGCAAAATGTCCTAGAAAAATATTCATTTGTGAAATATAAGAGAATAAGATATATAGACCAATTAACTCTCAAAGGATTTTATAGGAAAACATAATCATATATAGCACAAAATGGAGAGGGTTGGCACTTATGGTTATGTAATAGAATTTACAGTTGATAGTTAAAATGTATAACAATTTTTTTAATGACATTTACTAACATTTATTGGAATTGTTCCATGTTTTACATCATTGGAATGACATCTTAACTATAACTTATTTGAAATTTTATTATTCTATGTGCACTTTGATATGATGTAATTTGATTATGGTTTTGTTAAATATGTTGTAATATTACAAATATAATAAAAATAAATAAATATTGCATGAAATAAATAATATTGTTTTTCATTTTAAATATTATTTTTTGCATAACACGAGTCTTCCAGAAGATCCAGTTGATCCTCATGAGATAGATATAGATTATAATGGGTATTATATGGACATGGAAGATGAGGATGACGAGGCATATGTAGAAGACACTAAGAATGACGAAAATGATGACCACACTGATGATGATCAAGATAATGATGATGAAGATGACCTAGTTGATGGTAGTAGCCAATGACATTGATCGTATAGACTCCATCATGGATCAGTGTTGATATATTGTTATGATGCATATTTTCATGTTTAATATCATATGTATCATTTTCACCCGCAGTACCATATTATTGAGTTGTATCATTTCGACATGTATCGTTTTGACTTATATCATTTGCAAATGTATCATATTGACTTGTATCATTTTGACATGTATCATTTCAAGTTACATCATTTATCATTTTGACTTATATCATTTGGACATATATCATTTTGACTTATGTTGACTGTTGGCCATCTATCATTCTGACATGTTATTGATCAACTGACATATTTGACTTTCACTTGTTGTAGTTATATATGATAATGATATTATCAGTATTAAAGATATAAGTTGTTTGACATGATACTTATCTAATATTGGTATATTTGACTAGTTTTAATTATAGATGATGATCATGTTATAACCGTTATCTTATTATTTTATAAGTATATTGTATGTTGTAGATTTTATTTAGATGCAGATTTAATAAGTATAATGATGTTGCTAGTTTGTATGGATATCCATTTCCCTAAAAATCCTTTATAAAACCTATCATATAAAATACTTCAAATGAAATATGAGTTACTCTATAATAATATAAGTTTTTTAAAAGGAATGATATATTTAACTAATTGAATTGAAATAAAAAAATTTAAATTAATAAATGGAATCTATAAAGGACACAACATGATTTTTTAAAATGGAAGAAAAATGTGGCTCTAAAATGGAAGTAAAACTTGACATTAATTTTGAAGCCATAATTGGACCTATTTATGGATCTAAGTAGGAATCTAAATTGGTTTCTTGACAAAAATCAAAACTAGATGCTAATTAAGAAGCAAATCCCAACACTAAAAGGAAGCAAACCTTGGACCTAAAAAAAAAAAAAAAACCAGGCGCTAAAAATGAAGCAAACATTGGAACTAAAAGGAAGAAACCCATGGAGCTAACAAGGAAGCAATTCTAGAAGAAAAAATCGGTGCTAATTAAGGAACAAAATTTGGTGGCACTTTGGAAACAAAAAAAGAAGCATTTTTGGTAGAAAAAATGGAAGCAACAATGGAATCCAAACCAGAAGCAACAATGGAAGCCAAACCAGAAGCAATATTGGAAGCAAACCTTGGTGCTACCTACAAAGAAAAAAATGAATCAATTCAGGTAGCAAACAAAGAAGTAAAATTGGAAGCAATTATAGAAGCAAAAAAAGACACAATAATGGAAGGACATATTGGTGTAAATTTGGAAACCAAACTAGAATCTATTTTTGACGCTACACCAGAAGAAAAATAGGAAGCATGATTTGGAGAAAAAATGCCAATTATGACGCTATTTTAGGTGTTATTTTGGTAGCTAATCTAAGCGCTAATTTAGGCACTAAACTAGGCGCTAAACCAAGATCTAAACCAGGCACTAAACCATGAACTAAACCTGACACTAAACCTAATTCCCAACTAAACAAGTCATTTTGTGCCAGGTTTTGTGCCATCCAATCAACCCAATTCATGCACTCAAATACACTAAATTCTGACGCTATTCTAGGCACTAATGACAGGTTTTTTTGTTGTGATCCAATGTGAAATTAAATATTCTTAAGGCTATCAAACATATAGTCAAGTAGGGAAAACAGTTAATTGGGTATAATACCTATTTGACATCCTCAATGTAAATCACCAAGAATATCAAGAATCCAGCAAGGCCATCAAGTATCCCTCCCTACTAATCTAGATAAAAATGAGCCAAATCTTCCCAGTTGGAGAGACTGTAATCACTAGCACATTGAGCTCGACTATGTACAAATTCCAATTTTTTGTTGCATAATGGAAGGGATAGACTTAATAACATTCACCTCGATACATGTTCCAATAATGGGTGAAGACACTTAAGAATGTTAGTCTTCAAATGTGAGTGCCACAAAATGTAAGAAAAGGGATACCACCAATGGTACAAGTTCCATTAGAGTTCAACTTCACCAAAGTGTGGTATGCACATGGACATATAGAGAATCATGCCAAAAGAGATTCCATATTGGCCAACTATCCAAAAGATCTTCCAGGATATCCAAAGAAAAACAAACACTATCACTCTTGTTCCACCAATTGCTGCATAAGTGACCACTGATATCATCATGCCACTGCAAAATGGGAAAATTGATGAAGAAGAATAGGTTTCATTATACACAATCCCATTTGTTTTCGAGAGGGGAAGTACATAAAAGTCCTATAAAAAGAGGAGGAATGCAAGAAAATAGTTGGGTCAAATATAAGAATAGGTTAACACAACTAAGGAAGACAATGAAGTCAACTTACAATCTATTCTAGAAGGTATGGATGAAAATAACTTCGAGAAACCCTTTCTGAAAAAGAAGTTGGAAAAAGTATCCCAACAAATTCTCATCAAAACAACTGATTCCGAAAAGTCGATAAGAAAATGCACGCATGACATAAAGAAATCCATTGAATCAAGTGTTGGAATTAAATACACAGGATATCAAGAGAAAACCAAGGAACTAATTATTGAATCCCTAAAGAACAAATTCACAAATGAAAGACAGATGCAGAATAGAAAGGAGAAAAAAAAACAAGTTGAACAATAAGACAAGGATTTTGAGGTTGTGGAAAAAGCATCAAAAGAGAAAAAAACAAGGGAAAAGCGTAATAAAAATTAAAATACCATGACCTAGTACAACTCCAACTGATTTAACTCAAGCATCATCACCAGTGTGACCAAATCCTATTGCTTAGGAATCCTTGGCTCAAACAATTGCAACACAATATTCAACTCAACAACAATAGTTGACTCAATAGAAATAGTCAACCCAGCAATAACAACCAACCCAATAGTAGTAGACACAAAAACAACAATCGACCAAACATCAAAATTCAACACAATAACAATGGTTGATTTAACACAGCTAATTGGATGAGAAACCAACATAATATTTAAATGGCCAACCCTTTGAGAACGATCCCATTGGGGAGAAAATAGACTAATGAGATGAGCAACAATAAGAAAAGAAATAGTTGATAGAGAAAACAAATGAGTAGGGTACGACAGAAAAACCAGCTCAACAATAGCACTCTAAAAAAAAAATGAATCAAGGGATGATAGAATAGTCGACTAAACAAAAACAAAATTAGTCTACATAGTAGTCAAAATAGGATCGTAGACATAAACAATGCATCCCTTCAATCACCCCTCCAACCTATACCATACGATCGAATTCCACTCCACCTCCAACTATTTTAGCTGCATAGCATGCACCCTCTGCACAAGCATCTCGATAGCAACTAGTTTAAAAGAAAACTACACCTAGTTCAACTAAGAGAAGATAACATATGAAAGAATAAGAGTTGAAGTCGGAAAATATTAAAGTGTTCACATTATTGTTCCTATAGGAATACCCTAGTAAGAAGTACAAGGTAATTTTCAACCCATTTAGTGCTTTAGACAACCAAATTATGGACTTGTGTTGATTGAAAAAAATTTCATCTCAATTTTCCACTATTTGGAATAATAACAAAATTATTTAGAAGGAATAATTTGTGCATGTTCATTATTTCATGGTGTATCCCTAAGTATCAACTTCATCATGCATTTTGCAGAATCAAAATATGAGTATGTATACCCAAGATATTCATAATTTTGTCCAGAAGTTTGAGAGAGAGATTGCAAAGAGAACTTTGAAAAATGAAAAGAAGAATTTATCTAAGTATGGTGCACCTTTACTCTTCATTTTTGAATTTTTTACTAAGTACTCTCCTCACTTAGTCATTTCTCTCACCTTCCATATCCATCCATCTCAACACTTAACCATTTTCCTCTCTTATCCCTTCACCTCTCTTCATACTCTCATCCCATACTTAGTCATTTTTCCATTTTCTCATTAATCTCATGTTCCCTTTATTTCTCATACTTAACCATTTTTCAACCTTCCATTCCTTACTCTCCTCTCTCTTTCTCTTATTTCCATACTCAACCATTTTTATCTCTTCCATTATCATTCCATACTTAGTCATTTTTCCCTCTTCCACTCTCATTCCATACTTAGTCATTTTTCCCTCTTCCACTCTACTCTACTCTCCTTCCTCACTACTATTATTACTCTACTCTTTATACTTAACCATTTTTCTCATTATTCTCAGGTTCCCTTAGTCATTTCTCTCATACTTAGTCTCATATTCCTTTCACTTCTCTTCTCATACTTAACCATTTTTCTCTCTTCTCTCTTCTCTCTTCCTTACTTTCCTCTCCATACTTAACCATTTTTCTTTATTTTTTACACTCTACTCTATATATCCCTTGTTCCATTCTTCTTCATTTCCACATTAACATTCATATTCTCATTTTATTTTCTTTTCTTTTTCCTTATTCATTTTACATATTTCAACCCCATGAATTCTTCATATTATTTTAAAATTGTTTCTCTTGTCCCAAGTTTTCTAGACATATATCCAAGTGGCACGTGACTAGATGGCTATTGGAAGTGATGTTTCATGCATCTACACATTGACTGGGTGATGACTAGGAAATGGCTTGGCGACCAAAATATTATTGAGAGATGTATTTTTCTAAGGTACTAAGAGCTAATATAATGCATGACTTACATAAGATTCTTTACTTCACATGAACATTAAGCATGGACTTTGCATTATAAACATCAATGTTTAAACTACCACAATGCATGTGGGATATATATTTTGAGAACAAGTCAATTTTTTAATGGATAAGGACAAATTTAAATCAAGGGCTAAGAATGACCCATGAAATTAATGGACGAAAGTTGAGTCTTTGACTTCCCGACCTTGTATCTTGAGCTCCTGACCTCCATTTTCTGCAAACTATACCCAGTTGGAAAGGTACTTCGATGAGGAATATTATTGAAAAGGTTTCAAGGGATGAAATTTGTCATAATGTTATTATAAATTGAAATAACATTTGGAAATATTTTTACGATGTGTTGATAAATTTGCTTGGTACCTCGACTACATGAGCTCATATCTTGAGATACATAAATTGAAATTTCGCTCAGAAAGACTCATTGGAAATATGATATGGTGAAGTTTTCATATAAATTGGTTTACATGGATGAGAAATTTAATATCATTCCCAGAAAAGTAAAATGCAGTCCTATCTTTTAAAGGATAGTAAATTAAAAAAATTAAAAAATAAAAGTTTATTTAAAAAAAAATTATTAAATATGAAAAAGGCCCACTTCAAGGAAAGAATATAAATTATACAAATTCATTAGTGAGTATTTAATGATGAATTAATTTAAGTGAATATTTCAAGAAGAAAAGCATATGGGAAATTCAATAACAGAAAAACCTAACTATATCAATAAGTTATAAGTAAATATTTTAAAAATCAAGAAGGTGTTATCACTCCAAGAAACTCCTTAGGGTTGTAGGCTAAGGATGCTTGGTAACTTAAGAAATCATGAATAATGAAAGTGTGTGGATCAATGGGATAACTGAGGATGGCTAATGAGAAGAACAACTTATCATGCATTCGAATGAGCCAGTGCTTTTAGAAACCAATAATCAGATGCAGTAATTTGGAAGGGGGTATGAAGAACACTACTCTAGATAACCAAGTACAATAACATGCAGGGTCATACAAGATAGTAAGAGATCATTCAATTCAAATTCATGAGCCAAATAAGAAGATGACAGTTCTTAATAGCTGAACTAAATTGAATCGAATTACAGAGCAATNCCTAACCCCTTCATCTCCCTTCATTTCTAAACTGCCCAAATCCCCTATTTTTCCCTACACTAAACCCTAATTTCCCCTCCCATTGAGCTAGGGTTTACTATGGAATTGGAGACAAATGAGAAGAAGAGGCATAAGGGAGGTCATATCAGCAGGTATGAGAAGAAATCATTTCAAGAGACAAATCATTTTCCACACATAGGGACAGTCTTACTTCAAAATTGTTTTCTGAAGTAAGGAAGATGAATTTGACAAACATGAAAGAGGTTTTTGTCAATAATAGACTAAGGAACAAAAACCTCCTTCATTTTATACACAGGTATTATTATTTGGGATAAATTCCAAAAATATAGTTGCTACAGGAGAGTTGTTGCACTTCTGGAGTAGTCTTGGGAGATTGAATTTTTAGGTGTCTTGGATAAGGTTTGTGCAGTTCTTTATTAATCTAATGACAACTAGACATCCTAATATTTCCAATTCATATTTAATAAGTGAATTTGGAGCATGGAAAGTCCTTCAAAAGTCCTCCACAAGCTGGGTGTTTCGTTTCTGCTAAACCATGTTGCGCTTTTGAATTTGTTTTTGGTCATCATTTGCAAAAGCGGTTTCTGACCAAATGAAGATGAATTTTGGACAAAAAAAGGAGGTTTTTTATAAGGACATAACAAATCACAATAACCTCCTTCAGTTTTTACACAGGTATCATATATTGGGATATATTGAACTTTCTTGGAGGCCTATTTCAGAAAATCAAATTCTCCAATTTAATTGTCTGTTTTAGTCATTATTTTGTGGCACATATTCCAAGAACATGGGAATTAATTTCACAAAACTGAGAAAGGTTTGTCTTCAAAAAAACCTTATATACAAAAACCTCTCTCAGTTTTTTAAAATGTGTTATGGTTAAATAGTTATCTCACCATATTTGACCCCTCTTTTTTCGTTTCTCTTCTGGAGAATTCGCTGCGCTTTTGGACAACTTGTTTTCAGATCAATTTTGAAGAGGTTAGATGTAGGTTTTTTCTTGTATGAGTGACTCTAGGGTGTAGAGGAAATATTAATATTTCCATTCATAACTTTTTCATCAAAAAATTCATCAAGGCCGGCTTCTAAATCATTCTCGAAAGTAGTTGCTCTCCTGCTACAATTTGTTGCGCTTCTGCTACAATTTGTTGCTACAATGTATATTGCAGAATACACAAATGCAAGAAAATGTGCATGCCTTTGGTTCATTAGGTTAACTTCTACACTGTACAACATTTCATTTCCAATCATCCAGACGTATAGTGTAAGGATTGAAGTGTAATAATCCCCCTAAATATGAAGTCTCAATCAACTTATTTTCCAGCTGGCATCTTGTATATGGCATGGAGAAACTGAAGTTCCTCGTCTCTCTTTCATAACATACAAATCCCCTTAATCAAATGGGTGAAAATGGTTATATCTGGAATGTAACCTCTTCTAGTAATTTCCAGAGATATCTCAAATGTATTTTCAACTTAGCCTGACTTATAGAGTCCTTCAATCAATAGTGCATAGGTAGTGGGATTAGTTGTATGAAGATGTGATGACTAGGACATCATGTCCATTGAAATTCTAGAGCTGATTCAAGTTCGCTTGCCTGACAAAGTCTGTCTGTGAGTATTGAGTAAGTAGTTGAGATAGGAACTGTTGTGGAGTGGCTATATNGAAATGGGTTAAGTAACCTACAAATGGGTTAAGTGACCTAGAAGATGAAAGTATAAATAAGAAGCTATGATCTCTTGTAAAAATGCACATTTTGGTGAGAATCTTGTTGTGGATCAATGGAGAGCTTCTTGTGAATATCTTGTGGAGTATTGATGGAGAGCTTCTTGTGAGAGCATCTTATTGATGTGGATCTCTTGAGCATGATTGAAGATCTATTCTAAGGAAGAGAGTGAGAGGAGGATCTCATGGATGCATCAAAGTTTTGGTAATGTCGGAGATCTTGACGACAAAAGTCTTGGATTCACAGAAAACCCTATTTTCTGATACCCACGCGGGCTGTCTGTGTATAGGGTGCGTGTACACACAGGCTGGTTGTGTATAGGGTGAGTGTACACACAGGATGACTGTGTATAGGGAGCATGGACTGAATAACCTCATGGATATTTGTGTTTGAGATGGTGTCAAGCTCTTGGATGATGAGGCAGGTTCTAGATCTGCATTCTATGGCCTCAGATCTATCACTAAGACACTAGTATGGTTACATTATTGTCTTGATAGATACTAGTGTTTGATATGTTGTGAATGCTTAGGGAATTCTTGGTATGGATTCTATGATGTGGCTCAGTTTGGTTGATGGAGTGAGCAACACTCTTGTGATTCAGTAGTGACATTATTGCTATGGTATACTAGTTATTTATACATGATTGAGATAGCATTCATATTGATTTATTGTGGAGCATGAGCAAGCTATTGGAGAGCTTGGATGTGTTCTGACTGGCTGTGGGTCAGTTTGGA
>JZKD02S1756885.1:67641-87226 GCA_000966675.3 Picea glauca
GGAAGATACAACTCCCTGTGTTCAAGCACCCACTTGAACCTCTGAGGACAACAGTCCTCCCTAGCACCTCCCTACCACCCTATTTTATAAATATTTGCTACTGATACTCATTACATTGATATAATGTTCAACAATGGCTTACCAGAATCATCATTGTTCTATTGCATTTCGTTGCTCTATCTGCCTCATTGCCTTCCTACACACATGACTTGCACTGTCTATTCTTCTACCTTTTATGCTCTGTGCGCCATGTCCATTCACTGCATAGTTCCTCTTATGTTCAATTCAACTGCTACACTCCCCTCCTTCTTCACACATGAATCACCTTCAACAATGACAATCACAGCTACACCAACAGCCCCCACAACTCTTCTCTATATGGTGTACTTATAGCTTTTGTGCTACTTGTGCATGCAATGCATGAAATCCCTCTGCCTACTCACACCACGTTCATCTCCTCCACATGTCGAGTACTCTGTCTAATCATCATGGTAACCCTTCGTCTTCTCTGGCGGTTTTCCCATGCATTCAACATCACTAGATGTCATGTTGAGATTCCTCATCCTTTCTGGCAGTCGAGAATATTCATCTTCTCTATCTTGGACGAGCTTATCCTTTCTGTTTTCAGCTACAGACGTCAATCCCCTTCCATCTATCAATCACCTGTATCAATAATCCTCACTCCACTGGAAGATGCCTTGATACTCTTCATCTTCTTTGGCAATCACACTCAATCTTCTTCGAGTCCTCTGGAAGAGATCATCATTTTTTTTATTTGTTACACTGAGAAGTGAAAAAGTAGCCCTTCGATCTTGTTCAACTTCACTTGAACCGTTGGATTAAGAATAAAGAATCTTGTGTCTGTTTCACCATTTCATAATTCGGCATTTCGGGATCCCTGTGGTGAAGCTTAGCACCTCTAGCTTCTTCCTCCATATTCCATCGATCTTCCCAATGGTTGTGACCACATGCTTATGCATAAAGTGCTTTCACGATTTTGCATTTTGTGAATCTGGAGATGAGGCATCTCGACTCTCCAAGTTGCGATCCCCGAAACCCTGAAATGGAGCTTATATGAATTGACTCCTTCCCTTCTCGTGACCACCAGCGGTGACCATAGGCTATGCCAAAAGGCGCTTCATATTTCGCGAGTTTCCACACCATGCTCCGTTAACTCCAAGTCAGCAAAATTCCAATCACTGGCCACTTGTCCTATGATTCGACGGTTCAAATATGATCTTGATTCAACAGCTCAGATCATATCGCAATTTCACATATCGCGATTTCGGCATTCTTGTGGTTATGTTTCTTGCCTCTCCAAGTCGCGATTCGTGAAACTCTGAAATGGAGTCGGATCAACGGTCCAGATCACACCCTCATCTGATGACTGCGATTAAATTGTGATTTCGCATATCGTTGTTCCTAAGATGGAGGTTCTCGTCACTCCAAGTCGCGATAGGTGAAGCTCCGATATGGAGCTCAGATCAATGGTTCACGTTCTTGGTGATTCGACGGTCCTGATCTTTTCACGATCTTGCATCTCGTTGTTCTTTAGATGGAGATTCTCGTCACTCCAAGTCGCTATAGGTGAGGCTCCGAGATGGAGATCAGATCAACGGTCCTCATTCTTGGTGATCTGACGGTCCTGATCTTTTCGTGATCTCACATCTCGTTGATCCTTAGATGGATATTCTCGTCACTCCAAGTCGCGATTCGCGAAACTCCGAAATGGAGTCTTTGACTAGCTCTGATCTTTCACCAAGCGTCCTCTTGATCCAACGGTCAACGACTGTCCTTTCTGACGTTGTCTGCCATATTCACCTCCTGGATCTGACAGCCCAGATCACACCTTGATCTAACGACTAGGATCATTTCGCCATTTCGCATTTCTCCACTTCTCTGGTGAAGTTTTTCGACACTTCAACTCCACTTCACGATTTCCCCACGTTGTGATTTCACCACTTCGGTGGTGAAGTGTTTTGACACTTCAACTCCCGGTATCCAAAATTCTAAAATGGAGTTTACTCTTCCATTACCACTACGCTGTTAATCATGCTGATCTTTACCATCACTATTCTTGCCATCAATGACAAGCTTACTCCCAACTGTAAACCTTCCAACAGACTGGGCAGCAGTGGCATGTGTGGCATGTTGGAGAGGCCCCTGGAGGGCTAATGTTTTGCTCCTGGATGTCTCATTTTCCCTAGAAAGGGCTAGCACCTCCCTTGAAGGGGATTTTACTCTCTTTTTTGCTTAATTAGGGTTTTTACTTAGAATTTAATGTAAAAATAGTATGATTTTGACATTATGTCCTTATCGGCCTTTTTATGACCTAAAAAGTAAAATTAGGTCATTGATACAGTATATATTGAGGATTTTGATCCTCATTTTATCATTAGAATTCACTCACCACTTGGTGAGGTCTGAAATTTGCGCCTTATTCTAGGGTTTTGGCTGATCTAGTGAGGCACACTTGTTGAAGGAAGACAAATTTTGGCATTTTATGGTGTTTCTCTTGAAGGAAGGTGTTAGAACTAGGGTCTGCATGGTTTTTTCTTGATGAATTGTAAGTATTTTTCTGCAAAACTTCTTCAATGAATGGTTGTAGTCTAATTTCTTGCATATGTTTATTTATTTTGTTGAATCAAAACCCTAGGTGACAAGCACGCAAGTAGGTCCTTGTCTCATGTCCCCTGATAGAGAAACTTTCAACCATTGAAGGAGAGAAAGAGAGCCTAGCCATAGCTACACTCCTTGTCTCTCTTTCCCCTGTGCTAGCCATGCCTTTTAGAATCCAAGACGAAGAAAATGTCCCAGACCTAGGTTATCTACACTTAGGGCCATTTTTATTTTTGGGTTTGATGAAAGAGCCTTGTTGTAGCAACACTCTCCCTCATTAATCCCTCTTGTCTTGATTTTGTGCTTCATCTAAGCTAGTCGTTTGCTGGGAAGGAGGAGAGAGCATGAGGCCTTGCTTTAGCAACACCAGAGTGAACCTCTCTCCTCTAGGGTTCCGATTTCGAGGCCCTACTTTAGTAGCACTTCGAAACTTTTCCCTCTAGTCCTTGAAATATTTCCTCCTTCAACCTGTGCGTACTTCACTTATGACTCCATTAAACCCTAAGGCACTGATCTAAGACCTCAAACGTTGAAGTAGAACTTGATCTAAACTCTCTCAAATATTTTGAATTGAAACCCTAACTACACTAACCCTAGCTCTAGATAACTTACTAACCCTTTGATGGACCACTCTAGTTTGGTCCAAAACGTCAAAAATCAAAAAACCTATGCGATGAATCCGAAAGAACTCTCTGATCAAAACAATGGTCGCAAAAGCCTTATAACAGAAATTACTAACCCTAGCTGCTGACGTCATCTTTGGCTATTACATCTTTAATGCAACAATGTTTCATTTTAAGAGCAAGTGAATGGTGTTTTAGGCATTAATTGAATAAAGTGTTGATTGGTTACATTGAATGTCACATCATTCCAATATTTATTGGGGAAGTGTTGTATCTTTTCATTGTTATTTGATAAACATTGACTTCGTCAACATTTATTGCCAATTTCTTATGTATATTTATCATATAGTCTTATGAAGTAATAACCCATTGAAATATAGCTTGCATATATCTGTTTGTTGTTGTCTTGTTCCAGGCAAGTGATCTTCATTGGGGATTTACTTTATCATTGGTTGTTTTTCTGATAATTTCTATTTGGGTGGTGACTTGTGAGGGGGAAAGTTTGTCCTTATCTCATTATCCTACTACCTCCTCAAAACCACAGGTCACCGAGGACGTCTCCCCTAGGCCTAACCTCCCTAAAGATAAATAATCTCCCCATCGTGGTGACATTGGGTGGGATAGGTTCCTGTTATGCCAGTTTGGCCTTCAATCTTATAGCCTTTTCCTAGCTACAAATTGTGCGATAACAAAGACAATAAAAGGAGAGAAGCAAGAAAATGAAGACACGAGAGACCATCATAGTAAGTTTATGTTGATCACCTGTTTCTTTGTTTATCAGTTCCTTCATCCAGTTACTCCTCTTCTTTGACTAGAAAGGTTTAACCGAAGTCTGATAACTTCTTTTTTCTTCTTTATAGTTCTTCTTGTTCTTTTACCGCACATCATCCTTCTTCTACAAGCTTAATTCTTGTGTATATTTGTTTTATGGTCTGCAGGAGCCCCAATCCCAGTCCTTAGGACAAATGCATTTAAAATTTCAAATAATATGTAACTGACTATATAATTTTTAGAATTTTCAAAAGAGTTATTCCGGGATCAGTTTTGACTGTGCTTTGTAACTCTAAGTTTTTATTATAAAGTATTTGAGATGGTCTATCATTATATTTATTTGAGTTGCCCAGGTGTCCACTCTGTTAAATTTCTCTTATGCATGTGAATCATCTTCTTTTTATTTTTATGTGATCATAAATATTTAGTTTAACTATGATGGATGTGAGGAAATGTTGCTTATCTATTTTAAATGTATGAAATGTGTGATTCTTGGTCCTTTCTCATGAACTTTCTTTAAAAAGAAAACAAAACATTCTCATTTTATTTTTCTTTCAATATTTATATTTCTTTGATTACTACGATGTACTTCTGCAAAGTCCCATATTTTTAAGACCTAGAGTCCCACAAAAATATTAAATTAAAGAGGAGTACCACCTCTATAAAAACACAGGAGGATTTACATCCTCAAAAGGTTGTCGTTTCGGTCCTAACGGATTCAAGCGTCAAAATTTTTGACAACCATATTGGGGAATGATTTATTTTCAAGATATTCGAGGAACCAAAAATCTCCATGGCTCACTTTTTTTGTAATTTCAAAAAGAAACAAGAAGAACCAAAGGTTCTAGAGAATGAACTCCCTGGAAACTCCATTGAAAAAATCCAAAATGAAGGGTTTCATTCATGTCATAATGCTTCTCAGTATTCTTCATTAATCCCATAAATATCTTTGCAAGACTCGACAAAAGGGAGAAATACTCAAAGAAGGAGGCGATTTCATAATACCCTTTAAATCTACCAGAAATAGACTTTCAAGTGCCCAATATTCCTATTGAATTTTTTTCTACATTCTTTGGGGATGCTTCAGAAGATGTAAAGAAACACTCGATTAATTTTGAAGGTACATGTTATGATCTAAGCCTCACTGAAGACAATGTTACATGTAGATTATTCCTACAAACTCAACGAGAGGATGCTCTTGAATGGTATAGTTCATTAATGCCTAACTCCATTACTAGTTGGGATGTGTTAGAAGATTCATTTGCATAAAATTTTATCCCAAAGGTGCATTCATATGTTTTTGTTTATGTTTTAAATGTTGTTTCCCACACACCCTCTCCCACATGGACAAAAAAATATGAAATGAATGATTCAGAAGAATAATACCATGAAACACTGCGAGACTTTTCTTAATCAAGTCTTGTTGCTGAGAATAAAGGAACGAATTGCAAAGACCAAGAAAAAGATTTCAGCATCTCATATACTCCATATGAGGAATAAATTAAAGAGTCTCCACCAAATATGCAAGAAGAATTCAGCCAAAATAAAGAATAATTGGTGGAAGAAAAAAAAATTGAGAACAAAGAAGATAGTCATTGCATAGAAGACGAACATTGCCAAGACATTGTCAATGAAACAATAATATTGAATGTGGAAAAAGAATAAAATTTCAGTATCCTATATACTCCATATGAAGACATTTCGAACAAAAAACTTAAAAAAGAAATTGAGGAGCCACCACCAAAGAGACAAGAAGATTCCAGCCTTGTGATAGATGATGAAACATTACAAGAGAACTTGCATCAAGAAGAATTGATGGAAGAAATGAATCTTGAGAAGAATGATGAGCAAGATTACCTTGAGATTTTTGATGAATCAAGAACCTTGGAAGTGGTTGGAAATAAGGAAAAGGATGAATGTATTCTTATGTTGAAAAATCCTCATCCAATCAAAGAGAATAGTATTCTTGAGAAAGCAAGAATTGATTTCATTGAATTATGGTTCCAGAGCATTGTTGGCCAAAAAGCACAATCAAATCTTCGCCATACTTGGTATAATTTTTCTCCCACATATTGAGAGTGCCCCTGACTCATTGGTACAAATCTCAATGAATGGCTCCATTGGAAATTTGCTTACACCTAAGGTGCCCCTTTCTTTCAAGTAAGTTAGGGTAGGTATATCATGTATGTAAATATTTTGTTTCTTCAGTTCAGTTTTGCATAATAAGGCAATATTTATATTGAAGTTTGAAGATAACTCCATGAAAGAAAAAGAATTACAAGAGTTCATTTTGAACATGACTCAATATCCCAATGGAGAAGGCAACTGGTCTTAAGATTATGGTGTTCTCAGCAACCCACAGAGGGTCACTGTCCCTCATTTGGAGCCATATATTGACCAAAATTTAGTCACCTATATATTCCCACTCCCGAAATAATAATAATAATAATAACGATATTGGAATATGAATGTTTTTGAAATATTATATTTTCATTGCATATCCCTCGGAGTCATCTTCGTCATGCATTTCGCAAAATCAAAATCAGAGTCTCCATGACCAAGATGCACATACTTTTGTCCAGAAGTCCAATGGAGGTATTACAAGAAGAAATATGAAAAATGTTCTAAGTGACATGTTCTCTCCTCTCTTTTCCCTTCACCTCTATTCATTTTCTCATTTTATACTTAGTCAATTTTCTCATTGTCTCATTACTTTCATATTCCCCTTACCATTTTCCACACTTAACCATATTTCCTTATTTCTTTCCACATTCACATTAATTTCCCTTTTCCTTTATTTTCCCATTTCTTTTTATTTTTCTTTCCATTTTCATTATCCCATTTTTCCATTTCTTTCCTTTTCCTTTTTTCCTTTCCCAAATCTCAAGTAATTTCTTTATTTCTCATATATTTCTTTTAATTTTTCATATTTTCTATATTTCTTTCCATATTTCACATGACCCATTATATACTTTCTAGAATTAGTCGTATTTACTATGGTTTATCATGGGTTCGCGGGTTGGTGATATTTCCTAAGAGTATGTCTTATCTCCACTGCCCTCAAAATGCACTTTGACTTATGCCACCTTCATAATGCACACAACTCTTTTTACTACTCTTTAGTATGTAACTCCTCCAACACTTAGCCAAATATATGAGTTAACGTAGGTTCACGGGTTCACAGGTTCACGGACCCATGGATTGGCAATATAATATTTATTTCATATATCATATGCAAGTCCATCCGACAATTCTCAAGACTTAGAATATTTTACAATTGTTTACCTCTCCTCTCCACTTCACCTACACTTAGAATTTTTCACACTCATTCCTTACTATGTATTACCGTGGGTCCGCGGTGATTTCCTCACCTACCTCTGCATTCACGTAAATATGTGAACCCGTCATATTATTTTAATAATATTTTTCCTATCCTAAGTTCTATGAGGAACATCTCCAAGTGACACATGGCACTTTATTAACCAATGAGATACATCCTCATGGTAGTTAAATGGATGGTGTCACATGGCAACTAATTAATGGAGACACGTGGAAACATATAAAAAAGTGACACATGGCATGATTTTATTGGATGACATATGGAATATTTTTATTGGAAGATTGTTGGCCTACCGAATGATGACATATGGAAATATTTGGTTGGGTGACTCATCATTGCTGACTAGGCATATTGGTGGTTGACTGGGCATGCAAAATTATTACTATATTCAACAATTTTCCAAGGGTCGAATCCTCCAAGCTCCATAGTCTCCTCTCTTCTTTATTTCTTGTCAAGTGTATGTTACACTTAACATTATATGCCACTAAGACTCTTTTATTCTCATACATGTGGGATAAGAATAATGAAGAAAAGTCGAAATTCAACAAAGGAGGTCGAAATTAAATCAAGGGTCCATATTTACCAATCAAACTTGATCAACGGTGGTTGAGTCATGATCTTGCAAAGGCTATATCTTGAGCTCCCAACCTCCGTTTGCAACAAAATTTATACCGTTGGTAAGGTATTTTGACGTAGAAGATGGTGGTATAGGTTTTAAGTCCTGAAAGTTTATAGATTTTTCTAAGAAATTAAAATACCAGTCAGTTTTTTTTAATGGGTCTGCATGACAACTCAACTTCACGAGCTCATATCTTGAGATCCGAGTGATGGATTTGCACTAAATTTATATCATAGTAAATATGAGACAATGAAAAACACATCAGAGGTGGTTTACATAGTTAAAAATT
Organism: Picea glauca; assembly: GCA_000966675.3. Classification (NCBI taxonomy): domain Eukaryota; kingdom Viridiplantae; phylum Streptophyta; class Pinopsida; order Pinales; family Pinaceae; genus Picea; species Picea glauca. The sequence goes on from JZKD02S1756885.1 coordinate 75,903, forward strand.
TGGTTTTCACTTCTAGAAAAATAAATTACAGTCATCCTATTTTAATGGGAAATTAATTAAATTGTGAAAATAAAAGTTTAATTAAAACTTTTATTAAAAAAATGAGAGGGAACCACTTTCAATATACTTGTATTAATGATTTGAATTCATTAATGGGGAATTAATGAGGCATTAATTAAAGGAAAAATTTCAAGAAGAAACTTGTACGAGAATTTCTAGAAGGGAAAGAAACAGTTGAGACGGTTCATGTAACCATCGATGAAGACAATAAAAGGACATCAGCAAGAAAATGAAGACACGAGAGACCATCATAGTAATTTTATGCTGATCACATATTTCTTTATTTATCAATTCCTTCATCCAGTTACTTCGCTTCTTTGACTAGAAAGGTTTAATTAAAGTCTGATAACTTCTCTTTTCTTTTTTCCAGGTATTGATGTTCTTTTACCACCCATCATCCTCCACATACAAGCTTAATTCTTGTGTATATTTGATTTATGGTCCGTGGGATCCCCAATCCTAGTCCTTAGGACAAACGTGTTTAAAATTTCAAAGAATGTAACATACTATATAATTTTTAGAAATTTCAAGAGAGCTATTTCAGGATTAGTTTTGATTGTGCTTTGTAACTCTGAGTTTTGAGTATAAAGTATTTGAGATGGATCTGTCATTATATTTATTTGAGTTTTTGAGTTGTCCACTATATTAAAGCTATCTTATGCATATGGATCATCTTCTTTTTAATTTTATGTGATCAAAAATCTTTAGTTTAACTATGATGGATGTAAGGAAATTTTTCTTATATGTTTTAAATGTATGAAATGTGCGGTTCCTGGTCCTTTCTCAGGAACTTTCTTTAAAAAGAAAACAAAAAATTTTCCTTTTATATTTCTTGCAATCTTTATATTTTTTTTATTACCACGATGAATTTCTGCAAACTCCCATGTTCTTAATACCTAGAGTCCCGCGAAAATATTAAAGTAAAGAGGAGTACCACCTCTATAAAAACACAGGGGGATTTACATCCCCGTGAGGTTGTCGTTTTAGTCCTAACGGATTCAAGCGTCAACACCATTCAAGTCATTCATTGACTTGTATTTATCTTGAAAAGTGTGAGTGACAAACCATTATCAAGTTTGCAAGGATATTGTAACTCTTCCTTGTCATCATAACTTTCACCTTTCAAGATACATTGTTGTTACTGTAATCTCTCTTTCATTGTATAGTCATTTGTTCAGGAAACACATAATTTGTTTAAGAAGTCATTTATTATAATTTTTTCTACTAAAGTTTGGTGTTTCATTGGTATATGGCAGGTACAAAACCATTATCATTTCCCCTTGTCCTTTTAAACTTCACCAAAGTGACTTCTTCTGTTGAGTGACCTAGAGAGAGGGGTGGGTTTTCGTTGTATCTTTTTCCCTTCATCAACCAGCTAGGTCCCGAGACGTCTCCCTTCGAGTGAGGTTTTCCTCCTCCTAAAGAGAAAGAGGCACCCTATTGGGGTGACGGTGATAGGGTTACCTATGTGTTACGTCAATCTAGCCCTACTTGCATTTAGTCTTTGGGAAAGTATAGATTGTGCGATAACATTTTTGGCGTCGTTGTCAAGGACATCGAGTCAATTTTCCTCGAACGACATTTTTTTTTCGGTAAGCCTTTTTCTCAAAGCCTTTCATTTCACAAATATTACATGGCGACTCCACTGAGGGTCTTTCCCTCTTTTCCCTTTGATTATCCCTAGAAGGATTATCTGGCGACTCCACTGATGACAAGTAAAACCATGGCTTCTCAATGGGACCCGGGTAATTTTAAACCCTTATATATGAGTGAAATTATGGGTTACCCTCGACAAAAGCCTCTAAGGTATGAAAATCGACTCCCTAGATTCACTGGTAATGATGGGATTAGGACCGAATATCACATGGGTAATTTTTGGGATTTCTTTAAACTCCACCCTATCAGTGATGATGCTCAAGATTTGGGAATGAAACTTTTCTCTGCAACTCTTCATGGAAATGCTAGGAAATGGTATGATGATCTCCCTGATGCTAGCATCACATCTATGGACCAGTTAGAAGAAACCTTTCTCGAGAAATGGGATATTAAATTAGAAAATATCCACATGCTAATAAAAAGACTTGAGTACATGAAACAAACTAAGAACGAGATTGTCAAAGAATTCCATACCAGGTTTGATAATTTTCCACAACAAATTCCTAGAAACCATCGTCCTGAAAACAAGTACCTTGTTTACCTTTATACCAATGCACTCTTAGTGCAATTAGGGTTTCTCCTTACTAAAAAGAAGCCAAGAAAAAACTAAGAATATTATCACATGGATATACAAATAAAGGTAAATATCTCCTTGTTCAAGGGAGAATATCTCTGTACTCCAAAAATCAAAGTTAATGACCCCAAAGATACCCCAGATACTCTTAGTCTAGAGATATTATTTTCCCTTGAGATCTTTGTTAGTAAATTCCAGGAAAGAAGGGAACAAGTCAACGACCAACAAGAGGTTGAGGAGAGGGATCCTAATGAAGGTTTCCAATCCCATGAGGAAGAGCAATAATTTACTCATGCTTCTACTAAGGATAATGAAGACCTGGTTGAAGAGAGAGAGCCTGAAGATATCAAACATGATGATGAAGTATTAATATGTGCTCCTCACTCCGATGAAGCCATTCGATATCGTATTCCTCCTGCACAAAAATAGGAGGATGAGGTTAGTCATGTTCCTTTTCAAGTTTTTGACAATACCCTATTCTATGATTCAAAAGGTGAAGAAGAAAGGGAATCCTTGGACAAGATAGACCCTCTGTATTATGAATCTAAATATGTAGGGGGAAATCATGAGGAAGAATCATTGATGCTTACTCTTTCATTTGATGAAGCCATCCAAGTCTTTCATGCTCCTCCACAACAAGAAGTGAATACATTAAGTTATTTCCCTTTCCAAGATTTTGAATATGCTTTATTTTGTGATTTGGAAAGTGAAGAACAGTTAAAGGAGCCCTTGGATGTTTTAATCCCTTCGTGTTATGGTAAAGGTAATGACATGGTTGATAATATTGATGAGTTTATACACGTTGGGAAACGTAAATGGGATGTGATTGGGTATGATGGGGATCCCATTTACGACATTGAGGGTCAATTCCAAATGTTGCATTTACAACTATCATGTGAGGTTACTACTAATTTTGACATTTGGAAACAAGGAGCTGATGTAGTTGCATATGTTTTCCAAGCAACCAAAGGTGACCTAGTTCTATGTTCTCCTGATGATTTTTGGTCATACCTTGAGGATTTTGATGAGAATTCATTTGAATGCTTGGATTTATTCTATAAAGAAGATTATCAACCACCATTATTCTCAGATATTGATCAGGGTAAGGACGTTTCTTGCCTAAAGCAGGATACTTGTGACAAGGTTTTCCATCTCCCTTTAATTACTTTACCCATTATGTCACTGAGGATGTAGTTGGGAAAAATGTCCATTTTCCCAAGTTTTCTCTAGGGAAGAGCCTTCTTTTAGAATTCAAGGGTAGGTTGAATACCTTAAGAAGAATTTTGTTATCTCAGTCTTCCAGCTTTCCCTTAAAAAAAATCCAGTCATCCTCTAGGTTCTTGCTAGTCCCTTCCTAGACCTCAAGATATGATGATGTCCAAGGTATCCAACCTTCAAACTCTTTGAATCGGTCTTTTGAGCCTTTGATTTTTCATGATCCCTTTATGATATGGTTTGATCACTTTCCTAGAAGTGTAACTTGGCATAATTTTGTCCCTCCCTGTAGTGTCCCCAAGGCCGAGCCCTGTTGTAAATCATGTTCTGAAAGGAATTGTAATTATATTTTATAGGCTGGTGAGCCAAATTTTTTATAAGCTAGTGGCTTATGTGTTTGTTAGGCCAGGGAGCCTAAGTGTTGAAGGCCAAGAGTCTATTGTTGTATATGTAATCACGCAGAACAAATTAATAAAAATTTGTAAACACCACCAAGTGCAGACCGACCACGATGAATGAGTGAAGGGGGACTAAGCTTCCATAGAGAAGGCAAGGGATTAGGGGATGGAAGGTGGGAAAAGGGGCTAAGTGTTAATCCTAGGGGGATTAAGCCTTGGAAATAATATTTTGTTATTATTCCAAAGAACATGTGCATTTTATGTTGTTTATCCTAAGTTCCTAGCAAGGGGAAAACGTGCAAAGCGGATGCATGCTGATGGAACACATGCAGTTCCAAGGGTGACAAGTGTCAACCCTGGTGCATGCGAATAAAGAGCTAATATGAGCCGTGAGAGGGGTTCTTCTCCATTCTTCCCGATTTTCTGAACTGAACATCTCGTCTGACTTCTGCAAGAGATACCCCATACATCCACTGATCCAGAAGCCTGTGTGTTGATGCTAAAAAGTCGAAACATCCTCTATCTGAGTATCGAGCCTATGCATGGAGTCTTGTTCGAAGCCATATTCGTGAGTCCACTCACCATTGTTGAACCAATTGGAAATCCCATGTCAGTTTTCCATGTTGATTGTTGTGGCCACGCAGTGCTGAACTGTGTGTGGCTTGTTGGCCAGTGGAGCAACACTCTCTCCAGGAGAGAGAGTGTACAGAGGAAGGAGAGAACTCCTGGAAGGAACCTTGTAGCTGCCATAAAGCCTGGAGGCTTCTGGTCCGTCCTGTTGTTGTAACCCAAGGCAAGGGAGGTTAGTAGTCAAAGGACTGTCCAAGTGACAGAGAAGGTGTATACTCCTGGGGTGGAACAGGCATGTCGGGAATGAGGTTCTGTGGGTAGTGAGCATGAGAGGTTTCTGGGAGAGAATTCCATCCTTGTGGTTGTGTGTTGTTTCCCTATAACCTCATCCTAGCCTAGGATTCCTTGTCTTGGGGTGGAGCTTAGTCACAGCTCGGGGGTGACCCATTGTTGAGCTGATGAGCAGTGCGGTCTAAGGCTGGGAGGTTCGTGGAAGGCCTGCACTTGGTTGGTGGAATCTACCACTGTTCAAAGATAAGTACCAGATGATGCTTTAATTATGTTTTTGTATCTCTGTGTAGTATAATCATCATGCATTCTGCTGTGTATACGAAATGATGTTAAATAGTATTGATTGTTGATTATGGCAGTAGATTGTATGATTACTCTGTGTTGAAATGTGTTTAACTTGTTTTGAATGCATGTGGTTAATTGTGAGTGAGAATGTTGTTATTCCGCATAGTAACACCTACATAGTAGTGAGTGAAAAGTGGTGCTACAACTTGGTATCAGAGCCAAGGTTTCGACACTTAGCCTAGATGGGCCAGTTGAGTGGTCTTTGGACCAAGGGTGTGAGGAGAAATTGTGTCTAGAGGACCAATTTCAGACCCTGGTAAGCTCAGGAGGTATAGCGGTGTGCGAAACTGCAGTCGGTGTGGTCTATGGCCATAGGGAGAGAGGACTCCACACCAACAGTGCTGGAGCCTTAGGATATGTTTGAGAGGGAAGGTGAACCCTCGTGACCGTCAGATATGGAAAATGTGTGCAGGGATTAAAACCCCTTTTGAAATGCACAGGAGTGTGGGAATCGCGATACGCGAAATCCCGAAAAAATGTGGTAGATCTAAGACGAAGGCTCGATCATTAGATCTGGTGGAGTCGCGCTTGAGTTAGTAACGAAACCTCTTAGATTTCTCAAAGTCAAAAGATGGGAAGTGAGGGAGGTGAACACCTCCAAAAACTTGAAACCCAAAATCCTGAAAAGATCTACACCGTAGATCGTAGGAAGGGAGTTGACCATCCGATTCAGTGGAGGAGTAAACCGTAATTTTGGGATTTTGACATATGGAAGTTAGATATGTGGGGTGCATGAACTCCCGATGCCTGAAAACCCTGAAACACTGAAAATATCTGCGTCGTAGATCTGATAAGGGACCTAACTGTTGGATTTTGCTTGGAATGGATGTGGGCGCATGAATGTGTACCACGTGCCAGTGAGTCAAGAATATAGGCGAGAGTGGTGGGACCTGAAGACATCACCAAAGGTGACGTGGACCCTCCTACATATACCATGTGCCACGGTGGTGAAGGGCGACAGCTGTGTTGTGGGCCCGGAGAATAAAGTAATTCACGATTTTGGAATTTGCAAAGGAGGAGAACGAAGGCTCAACACTCCAAATCATGAAGTCGCAAGTTGGCGAAGAAGTGATAGCACTTATCCCTAGCCTACGATCATGTGTAGCAGGCACTAGCAAGGAGGGAGCCATACCTGCATCGCATCTCGAGTATCGGAGTTTGGAGGAAATGAGTCGAGAGTCTTCGAATCACGAACTCACGAGATCACGAGTTGTGAAAGGGTGACTTTGGTTATGAAGATTTAACTATTGGATCTTCATGGATCGAGATTTTGAATTCCCAGAATTTGCAGAGCTGGATAGAGCTCAGAAAACTTGTGAAGTCAAAACGTTTTTCTTGTTCACGTTGGCTTATGAATGTTGTAAGTTTTCTTGAAGATTTAAAGGCCTGACAAAATTTAGTTGACTGCACGCTGTGTGTGAAAAGTTCAACGAGTTTCAAGACAGCCAAAAAATGACGCCAAGTATGGAATTGGAAGAGGTGCAGATTGCCTCCGAAACAGAAGACGAAAGAGAAGGAAAGGATGTCAACCTGGGATAAGAAGGAAAAAACTCTAATGGGCATGGAAAAGAGATAGATAAATAGGGACACATGATGAAACTCATTGAAAAGTTACAGAAAGGTGCCCAAGCTCTCCTAGCTGATAGCCAAAAGCTCATGAAAATCAGGGATCAGCAGGGTGAATTCAACTTTAAAATGTTGAAGAGCCTGGAAAGAATAGAAAAGAAATTGGAAAAAGAGAGTGACACAAGTAGATCAAGAAGTGTCAGAACCCATGAGAGGAGAAGATGATCGAGGAGTGGTATCAGACATTACCATCTCTCCCAGAAGCATTCTGGTAAGGAGACACACGGTAGTTCAAGCCTGTCCCATACCAGAAAACATCGAAAATTTGGAAGGGATGAATTGAAAGGGGAAATAAAAAAGATTAAACCGCCTACATTCGATGGTGAACATAATAAGGAAGAAGATTTCGAAACATGGTTGTTGGGTATGAAGAAATACTTCCAACTGCAGAATTATTCTGCCCATGCAGAAGGAAGAATTGCAATGTACTAGCTGAAAGGAAAAGCATCCATGTGGTGGGATAAGTTGGTGCAGGTGCAACACATCAGAGAGAAAGAGGTCACATGGAAGGAGTTTAAGAGGTATTTCAAGAAGAAATACCTGACCAAAAGATATTATGACAGAAATATGAAGGAGTTCTTCAAACTCGAGTTGGGCAACATGACCATTGATGAGTATGAATAAATTTTTCTGGAACTACTGAAGTATGTTCTGTTCATCAAAAACAAGGCTATCAAAATTTAGAGGTATATGAGTGGACTGCCACCTTCCATTGGTGACAAGATTCAATATGACGATCCTAAGACCATGGAAGAAACCATAAGAAGGGAGAAATGCTTATACGAATAGCAAAGAGAAAAGCCTACCTTTCGGAAGGCTTGGGATGACCAAAAGAGGTTTAAGAAATAACAGAGGCAGAAGGGAAACAGGCCTCCCTTTTTCAGGAACAGTCCTTGGGGATAGTCATATTTTAGAGAGCCCAGGAAAGTTGAAGGGAGTGAGAAGATGCCAAGACCACCACCTATGGAGTGTTGGGGCTGTAAAGGGAATCATAGGTATAGATACTTCCCCCACAGAAAAGATAAAGCAAGAACTGTCCATATTGTTCAGCAAGTTGAAACAGTGGAGGATATGGGTAGCAGAATGTCGAAGATCTACATAGCCGTGGATAACAAGCAAGCATAATTTCAATTGCACATGATTGAAGTGGAAGGTACGATCAACAACCGACCACTTTTTATTTTAATTGATTCAGGGGCTAGCCATAGTTATATAGGTCCTAGAGTGGTGGAAATTTTGCATTTAACAAGAAGCAAACATGAAAAGTCTTGGCTAGTGAAGTTGGCCACAGGAACCAAAAGGAAGGTCACTGAATTGGTTAAGTCGTGTTCAATAGACATGAAAGGAATGAGCACTAAGGCTAAATTGAACATTCTGCATTTAGGCTCATACGATTGCTTAATTGGGATGGACTGGTTGGACCAGCACCATGCCCTTCTAGATTGTTGTAACAAGAGGTTTACATGCTTGAACGAAGAGGGAAATCAAGTAACAATCCAAGGAATTCCTAGAGCCATGGCTGTTATGGAAATCTCATCCATGCAGCTGAAGAAATGTTATCGGAAAGGCTGTCAATTATTTGCAGCTCGGGTGGAAGAAGCATCCCGAGATGTAGTCTTGAATCTGGAAGACCACGAGGTACTCAAAGAGTTCAAGGACATTTTTCAGGAGGTACCTAGACTACCTCCGAAGAGGGACATTGATTTTTCTATAAATTTGATGCCTGGAGCAGCTCCAGTTTCGAAGGATCCTTATAGAATGAGTACACCAGAGCTGAAAGAGTTGCAATTGCAACTCGAAGAGATACTAAAGAAGGGATACATTCACCCCAGCGTATCACCTTGGGGAGCCTCGGTCCTATTCGTGAAGAAGAAAGATGGGACATTGAGGTTGTGCATTGATTTCTGGCAGTTGAATAAGGTAACTATCAAGAACAAGTATCCTCTGCCAAGGTTCGATGATCTTTTTTATCAGTTGAAGGATGCGAAAATATTTTCAAAAATAGATCTCAGATATGGATATCACCAAGTGAGAATAAATGATGAGGACATTAGCCAAACCGCCCTTAGAACAAGGTATGGTCATTATGAATTCACAGTGGTGCCATTTGGACTGAAAAATGCACCTGTTGTTTTCATGTGCTTAATGAATGGAGTGTTCAGAGATTATTTAGACAAGTTTGTCATAGTCTTCATGGATGATATCTTGGTGTATTCGAAGATAGAGGAAGAACATGAGCAACACCTGAGAATGGTGTTGCAGGTGTTGAGAGAACAACAGTTGTACGCAAAATTGAGCAAGTGCTCATTTTATCAAAGGCAAATTCATTACTTGGGGCACATTATATCAAAGGAAGGGATCATTGTGGATCCTGAAAAGGTCGAGGCCATCCGAGAATGGTCAGCACCAAGGAATGTTACAAAAGTTATATATTTTATTGGTCTGGAAGGCTACTACAGAAGGTTTATAGCCAGATTCTCAAAGATAGCTCATTCTATCACTTCCTTGCAAAGGAAGGAGAAGAAGTTCCAGTGGAATGAAGAATGTGAGAGCAGCTTCCAACGATTGAAGCAGCTGCTAACCAGCGCTCAAATCCTGAAGATTGCAGATCCAAATAAGGATTACATAGTGTGCACAGATGTGTGTAAGGAGGGACTGGGAGGAGTTCTCAGCCAAGAGGGATTTGTAGTTTTTTATGAGTCCCGAAAGTTGAAGGAGCATGAGAGGAATTATGCCACTCATGATTTAGAGTTGGAAGCAATCATCCACGCCTTGAGGAAATGGAGACGTTACCTCATGGGAAAGAGATTCGAGTTGAGAATAGACCACAATGGTCTGAAGTATTTATTTGATCAGCCAACTTTAAATGCCAGGAAAATCAGATGGCTGGAGTTCCTGTGTGAATATGACTTTGACATCAAGCATATCAAAGGGAAAGAAAATAAGGTGGTTGATGCACTCAGTAGAAAAGTGCACGAATTACATGCTATAGCCATTAGCATGTATAGGACTGAGGTAAAAGATAGAATTTTGGAAGCTGCAAATGTTGATTTGCAGTACAAAAGTCTAGTAGCAAAGCTATAGCAGAGTGAGAGACCACAAACCAAGGAAAGTTACACCTTGGGAACTAATGGCTTACTTTTGTATAAAAACAGAGTGTATGTACCCAATGTCCGAGAATTGAAGCTTGCAATTCTAAAAGAAATGCATAATGTGGCTTATGTTAGAAATCCTGGATATCATAAGACTATGGAAGCAATCAAAAGCCATTATTTTTGGCCGGGTCTGAAGAAGGAAATCGTTGAATATATCACCAGATGTATGGAGTGCCAGAAGGTTAAGGCTGAGCATAGGCACCCAGCAGGGTTGTTGCAGCCTTTACCCATTCCTTAATGGAAATGGGACATGGTAACAATGGATTTTATCACTGGACTACCTAGAACAAGCAAGCAGCATGATTCAATCATGGTGGTGGTGGATAAGCTTACTAAAGCTACCCATTTTATTCCACTGAAAACCACCCACAAGGCAGCTGATGTTGCAGATATCTTTTTAAAAGAAGTTGCATGCTTGCACGGAATTCCTAAGACAATTGTATCTGATAGGGACCCGAAATTCACTTCAAATTTCTGGAATGGACTGTTCAAAGGATTCGGAATGAATCTGAAATTTAGTACAGCGTATCATCCTGAGTCTGATGGTCAGACAAAGAGGGTGAACAGGGTAATAGAAGACATACTGAGAATGTACGTGATGGATAAACCATAAAGGTGGGAAGACTACCTGCATTTGGTAGAATTTGCCTACAATAATGGGTATCATGCATCATTGAAGATGAGCCCATTCGAAGCACTTTATGGAAGAAAGTGCAACACTCCATTGAGATGGGATAATCCAACTGATAGAGCAGTCATTGGGCTTGAACTGCTCAAAGAGATGGAAGATCAAATGATAAAAATTAAATGGAATCTAAAAGTTGCCCAGGATAGGCATAAAAGTTACACTAACAGTAACAGAACCCATAGAGAATTCAAAGTGGGTGACCATGTTTTCTTGAAAGTGAGGACTAACAGGAGTTCCCTGAAGTTGGGAAGTTGCACCAAATTGGCAGCAAGATTTTGTGGGCCATTTGAGATCCTGGAAAGGATTGGGCCAGTTGCATACATGCTTGCATTACCTGCATCTATGTCTGTACATAATGTGTTTCATGTTTCACTGCTTAATAAATGTGTACCTGATGCTAATCATGTTATTGATTGGAATGTGATTCAGGTGGAACCAGAGGGTGTCATGCAAGTGCATCCTGTGCGCATATTGGACAGGAAAAGCAAACAGCTCCAGAATCGAGCTATAGAGCTTGTAAAGGTCCAGTGGACCTGGTACGGTCCTGAGGACGCAACATGGGAGAATGCAGATGCTATGTGGGCAGAGTACCTGCATCTTTTTGAAATTTTTGAAAGGCTTGCAGAGACAATGTAAGTTGCACTGAGGACAGTGCAGAAATAAGGGGAGGGGGATTGTAGTGTCCCCAAGGCCGAGCCCTGTTGTAAATCATGTTCTGAAAGGAATTGTAATTATATTTTATAGGC
>JZKD02S1756896.1:70500-97413 GCA_000966675.3 Picea glauca
TGGTCGGCAGACCTTCTCATTCCAGCCAACACTACGGAGTTGTCCGATGTAGACAGCCTGGAAGCTGCGTAGGATACACTCGGACCTAGTAAGATGAAAAAGCCTACAGAAGTTTAGGATATCGACAGCAAATCTGTGAGGACCACGTCCATTTCACCAGGCGAAGGGGGTGATGGCAAAGAAATAGAAGGCACAAAAATTGAACAACAGAAAGGCAAAGTACCACCACCTAGGGATGAAGAGGACTCCTCGAAGAAGAGGAATGTTTCGCCTTCGAAATCTTCCTCCCAGAAGAAACCTAGAACCCCTGTAACCAAGATGCGGACTACCCTCACATTGGATGATTTTAATTTCATCATTGCAGTTGTGAACGATGCTTCACAAGAGATATTAGAGAAGTAGGAGGTGAAGCAGGGGTAGATGTACAATCGTATCGAGACCGAACTCCAAGGAGTGCAGCAGGCACTCCAGTCTAGCCGCAAAGTCTTCACTACGCCTCTGACAATAGGAACAGTAGAACCGGGAGATGAGCCATTTCAACTCCATCGGATTGTTGATGTGGTTGAAGCTCGCCTTCGATAAGCTCAAGAAGACATAGCACAAGCCACCCAAGCTTTGACACAGGTACAGGGAATACTTGTCGAGTAGCACAGTGCTGTCGAACGAGAAAAACTTGCTCTTCAAGTACAGTGGAACAAAGAGAAAGCAAAGCTACACTAGAGCAAGGAGAAGTTGCTCACAGAGCAACTCGAGATAAAGGAACAGGTCAACAGATCACTTCTCTTTGTGACCATCATAGAAGTGAGAGTTGAAGAACGAATTCCACGGCAGGTGGCACAGCTTGAAGAAGTGATCCAACAACTTCAGCAACGCATCGCAGACCTGGAACTTTGTACTGTGCCCGAGACCCCTCAAGATATAAGAGACCTAAGAGAGGCAACTTCCTGCAACGCAGTTGGCAAATTGAAATCCCTTGAATTGGAATGCAAACAGTTGACTTCCAGGAGCGCTCAGACATATGAGACCCTCATGGAAAACCCAGAGTTGTAGGCATTGGAATCACAACTCCAAGAAGCAAAGCAGCATGCAGATATGTTACAAGCGCAGTTGAAGGCCTTGTCACCAGTCGAAAGAATGAAGAGGTTTCTAGAGTAGCACATGTCCTAGCAACAGATCCACATGATTCAGAGTAAAGTGATGGAAGTCTCTCAACGACTTCAACCAATGCAAGGGAAGGCATGTCAACTATTCACTGAAGTTGAAAACCAAGGAGTAGAACTTGAACAGGTTGTGAGTGCAGCAGAACAGTGCCTAGAAGGACCAGTCAATGATGCACTCATCGAGGAGTTCACTAAGCAAGAGGTTGTATCATTGTAGCAGGTCGAAGCAGCTCGAGCCAAGCTTGAGGCATTCGAGGTGGAATTGCTCATACCAGAGTGATTCGAGACGAGTCACAGGTGAGTGTTGCGGGCATGTTGGCCCTTGACCAAGTTTTGGGAGCACTTGGACATGTCTGACTGTTTTTGGGACTTCGACAGCCTATCGAAGATGGAGCGCTAGACGAAGCAGAGATCACAGGATCTCGGGCCATTTTGGGTTTTGGGAATATGTAATGGGAAAGGGATGTCAGCCCGTCGGTTCACCCACGCTTAGGCCCACTTTTATGTATAAATAGACGTCTAGGCATCTAGTAGAGTATCATTGTATTGTATCTATTTGATATAGGCTAAGTGCCAAGAAAGGATCTGCGTGATCGAGAGTTTTGCGCATTTTGTGTAGACTTGCAGAGCTTAGTGCAAGTCCCTGTGTGAAGATATAGAAGGCTTTGTGTTGAAAGGCAAGGAAGAAGGATCTAGCGAGCTGCGTAGATCTTCTATCCTGTGCGAAGTAAGGGTTTCTACGGCTCCGTGCTTGTAACCGATTGGCCGACGATAATAAAGAAGAAGAGTTGGTGGACGTAGCCCCAGGGTGGGGCTGAACCATGTAAATCGATGTATTATGCTATGTTCTTTGACTTGATGTGTTTATCTCTTCTTTTGCTAAGTGCTTTGATATATTTAGATATATATACTTATGTTTTGTGCTTCATTAGATGCATATGAATAGTAGATCTGATATGTATGAAGATGCTTAGTGTTCATCTACTGGATCTGATCTGTTTTACTGTTGCTAAGTACTAAGATACCTTAGATCTAAGTGAATGTTACGATGCTTTGTGCTACCTGCGAAGTATAATAAGGGTCAAATATTGATGAATGATCAATGCTAAGTGTTCTGTAAGCGATATAATCACAGATCTCTGTCCCATTTAAGGTTGCAGACACCTAAGTCTCGCAACCACCCCTACCTCTACCTCGGGTGAGACTTCGTCTACTTCGCACATGTTGTCGAAAGGGCTAGTAGTTCGGGTTTTGTTGGTGCATTGTTGTAGCGTTGAACCCTGGGCCTGCCCCTGTGCCAACAATCCTTGTGGGGGCCCTTGCCCCTACTCGCTAGATATCCTACTGTGCTACTCCCCGTACCTGTTCTTTGGCGTGGTGTATCGATATTGGTCCGCGTCAATCCCTCTTACCTAACGTCATTCTATGCCTGTTGTTTTTCGTCTAAACTTTCCCACGGTCTTTCCTCTCAATTCTTACTGTTGACATGACGTTATTTACGTACCCTCACCTATTGTACAATCTGATCCTGCATTGTAATTGGTGGTCGAGTGTTGGCTAGTCATATCCTGCTTGGGTTCTTTGTGACTTCCGTTGGGCCTTGCGTTGCCCTCCTCAATGTGACCTTCCTTGCTTAAGTTGTCATCATATTGTTTTTTCGCTAGTTGGATGCAGTCTATTCTGAATTGTCCATTTGGGATGTTGATCCAGGTAGTGTCTAGTTCTGGTCCTTCCTTGCTAACCCCCTCGTTGGCGATTCTATCCGCCAGGCCATTCGTTGACGTACGTACCCATTGCAACTCCACTATGTTCATCATTTGCAGATGCTCCTGGATTTTTTGTAGGGAGTGTGCCAAGCGCCAGTGTCTCTGAACCTTGCCCACTCTACTACCATTTTGGAGTCTCTTCACCGTGTTGATAACCAAGGTGGAGTCACCTTCCACAATACTGTTTTTCATCTTTTCGTGACTTATAATTTCGAGACCAAGCTCCAGGGCTCCAAATTATGTTGTGTTGTTGGTTGAATTTCCCATACTCTCAGTGTACAGCTGGATTATGTTACCATCACTATCTCTGAATACCCCTCCCATCCCTGTCATTCCTGGGTTTCCTTTTGTCGCCCCGTCAAAATTCAACTTGAGGAACCCTTTTGGAGGGGGTGTCTAGTTGCGCTCTCATATTTGGAGTTGCGGTGCTTGCCCTACCTGTGTGTTGTTGCACCTGTATTTTAGGTGAAAAACTTCCAATATGCGAGATTCCTGGCCTGTGAGTTGCGCTTTTCCAGTTTGGCAGTTGCGGCTCTGCATCGTTTGTCGTATTTGTGAGATTATGCTTCCTTCAGTTTCCCTTCTGGAAGGCTTTCATTCCTAAAGATGTGTCGGTTACTTTCTTTCCATATTTCCCATTTGATCATCCCCGGCATGAGTTTCTAGCAAAGTTTCATCATTTTATTTTCGTTGTAACTCTCATTCTAGTTGTTGATGGTTTTGTTGATGTTACCTTGGGTCCTATTGGACTAGAGAAAGATGTTTGCCACCCAATCCTAGATCTTTGATGTGTAATTACATTCATCGAGGAGGTGATTCGTTGTTTCTTCCTTAGCTTGACAGAGGTGGCATCGTGATGGGCCTATGAAACCCCTTTTCCTTAGGTTTTCCTAGGTTAGAATTTGGTTGTGAAGTACTATCCATTTGAAAATTTTGTTTTTTGGCCACTGGGGGCTGCCCCAAATCTTTCCCCACTATTGCGTCAGATCTTCTTGGTCCTAGTCCGCGATGTAATTCTAAGCTTCTTCTAAGTTGAATTCCCCACCATTTTTCCTACCCCATCTTAATTGGTCCTCTTCTTTTGAGACTACAATTTTCCTTTTCCCCAATTCCTCCTCCACCTCTTTCTTTATTGTTGCGATCTGGTCTCTATTTTGTGGGTTGAGTTTGTCCCAGATCCTCCATCTGTTGTGATCATTTTCTTGTTTCAAGTAGTGATGGATTTTGATTTTGCCTTGCATGGTTATTTCCTATTGGATTTCCTCCATGTCCAGATTTTCCATTCTGGGTTCCTGTTGCCACGCGTCCTCCCAGAATCTAGCTATTTTACCATTCCTCACTTCCCAGAAGTTGTGTTTTTGGATCCAGGTCTTGTTGCGCCAGGCTAGATTCCAGATGGTTGATCCCTCCCTTATGCTCATAAAATGAATTTGATCCCGGTCGTTGATGTCCGAGGCATACTTGGCCTTCCAGACATTTGCCCACAGTGATGATTTTTCTTTGACCCATCTCCACCAGAGTTTCGCCCTGTAGGCATCGCTGGTTACTTGTGGGTCTTGTAACCCCAGGCCTCCTTTGCATTTTGGTTTGCAAACCTTCTGCCAGGCCAACAGGGCCCATTTTTTCTTATTTTCTTCTCCTCGCCATACGAAATCCCTTTGGATGGCTCTTATTTTTTGTATTTTTCCTTTGGGAGTCGGAAACACTGACATCATATAGGTCGGAATTGCTTGCAAAACCGCTTTGGTCAGGATAAGTCTCCCCGCTAGATTGAGGGATCTGTAAGTCTAGTTTTTCACCCTCTCCTGCAGTTTATTGATCACTCCTTCCCATGTTTCCATTTTGCATGCTCTGTCTGTCAGAGGGATTCCTAAGTATTTCGTTCGGAGGGTTTTGCGTTCAAACCCAAAAATGTTTGCCAAGTTTCTTTGAATTGTAGGGTTGGTATTGAAGAAGCAGATCATGGATTTGGAGTGATTGATCTCTGCTCCTGAGGCTTCCCCAAACTCTTCTCAGATTATTTTATAGACTTTTTATTCCTTGACCGTGGGTTTGTCATGGAGTAAGGTGTCATCAACGAACTATTGGTGCATGGAAGTAGGGCAGTTTTCGAAAGGTTTCATGCAAGTTATTTCTCCTACAACTGTTGCGCTTTTTATGCTTCTACCGAGTCCTTCCATCATCAAAATGAACAGGAGAGTGATAGCGGATCTCCTTGTCTGATTCCTCTTGAAGGCCAAAAGGGTTTGGCTAGGGATCCATTTATTAAGAGCGAGTAACTTGTCGTTGAGACTAGGTTGAAAATCCAGTTGATCTAGTGTTGTGTGAAGCCAAAGGCTTCCAGAGTGTTGACCATATAGTGCCAGCTAATGTTGTCATAAGATTTTGCTAGGTCAAGTTTGATTATCATCCCCCCTCTCCTCTGGATTTTCAGTGTGTGTATCAGATCATGAGCATGGATGATGTTATCCAAAAATTTTCGCCCTTCTACGAAACTCACTTGTTCTTGTGAAATCAATGTGGGTAGGAGAGGTTTCAATATATTGGCTATGACTTTGGAGATTATCTTGTAAACCACATTACATAGAGTAATCATTGTGGCATTTAGTGCTTGAATGTCTGGAGTCTTCCACCACCCTATAAATGTCATGTTTGACCACTTCCCAGTAGGCTTTGAAGAATTCCACTGTGAAACCATCTGGACCTGGGAATTTTCCGTTGGGCATCTCTTGGACCACTTGGTCAATTTCCTCCTTAGTGATGGGTTTGTTTAGATTGATATTTTGTTCCTCGGTAACTAGCCGGGGGATGTGTTGAGTTATCCTTTGTATGGCCTTCGTTCGGTCTTAATTGGGTTCCTGGGCTATCCCATGGAAGTGATTTACCAGTATATTTTCAATCTCCTTATGGAATTCTCTCTCTATCCCATAATGATCCCGAATTTTCAGTGTTTTGTTGTGGGTTCTTCTAGCAATGGTTGTTCTATGAAAAAACTTGGTATTCTTCTCTCCTTCCTTTAGCCACATGATTCTAGACTTTTGGTGCCATAGAGTCTCTTCCTGCTAGCATATTGCTTCCCATTCCTGGGCCATTTGGATCTCTTCCCTTTTGGTGCTGATCTCTTCCAACTCTCACTGGTATAGTCGTCAATATTCTTCTTTATGTTGATGATATCGTTCTTGTGGGAAGGAGTCCCCATGATCTTAGAGAGCAACTAAGAATCCTTAAGGATTTTCTCTCTAATATGGGTATGATTGTTAATACTGACAAAACAAAAGTCATTATCATTAAATCTAATAAGATCACATATGATACTTTCATATATGACAACAACAACTTGGAGGAAGTGACTTTATACAAATATCTTGGAATAGATTTTCACCACAAGCTCAACTAGAATTATAGCATTGAGAATAGGATAAATGGAGGACGAAAAACTTATTATGGGCTTGAAAACAATTGTAAATCAACGAATCTTTGGATATGGGATAAGAAAAACCTCCTCTTTGAGACTCTTGTTACTCATGTTATTATATATGGATGTAAAGTTTGGGGATGGAGTATCTCTTGAGAGTCATGGAGAAAGATAAAGCAAATCCAAAAGAATTTTATAACCTATAATCTCGATATTAAAGGAAATGTGTCTTATTATATCATCCTCTTAGAGGCAATCCTTTCCCCCCTTTGAGAGAACGACAATGACTAGATACCTAATGTATAAGAATAAGTTAAATAGCATGGAACTAAGAGGCTTCCTAAAATTGTTTCAAACTCCAGCCATAACCACCTTCAACTCAAGAAGGGATGGAATAAACATGCCCAATCTTGGCTAAGCCATTAGGGAATCATGGAAGAGACCATTTTGTAGAATAAGGATACTATTAAAAATATTATTAAATCAAAATTTAAGGAGAAAAAGTGGTGTGATAAAGAGTTAGAGGGGGAAAAAATTAAGGTATTATAAGGAGGTAATCAACCCTAATCTAGAAGATCAAAATTATCACTTTGTTTTTACAAGTGTAAAGAAAAAAATAAGCATTACTAAAATAAGAACAATTGTTCATGAGCTCCATAGTGAAATGGGGCGTTGGTCAATTCCTAAAACAACTTGGGACGAAAGAGTGTGTCACCTTTGTGACACTATGAGGTTTGAAGATGAAAATCACGTTCTCTTAGATTGTCCAACCTATACCCAAATTAGATCTCAATTTCAAATTATTTTCCACACTACCAACCTTCCTAACCTTTTAACTCAGCAAAACTATGGTGATCTTGGAAAGCTTATCTTAATGCTTTTCAAGCACATAAATAAAATTCTAAAGAATTGCAAGTAATCCCTTACCTTATTAAGGTATGATAGACCAATTTGGTCTTAATAAACGTTAATCATCATCATCATCAATAAATAATTTTACATAATAATAAATAATAACATTTTTTAAAAATATTTAGAGATATTTTTTAAGAGTTTATAAAGAGACACGTCTTATTCAGTTAATCTATAGAGTGCACTTAGGTGTTCCTTGTATACTACTAACCCCTTTGTGTGATTACGACATAGTTAAATATTCAACCCTCATTTTGGTGTTATGATTGGGGGAAGGAATGGTGGGCATTGGGATTCCTTCAACTTCAAAACATGTGTCTTTTAGGGATGTAGTCAAAAACAATTCTACCATTCCAAATGGTTAGAAGACTTCCTATTTCTATTGCCTATTTAATGGAGCAAGTTCAAGAGGTCTCATTGGTGGAGATTGCAATACCGAATGTTAATCATCTGCATCCTATTTATGGAAAAGATGTGGTTATTTGTAGATTTAATGGGTATTGGCCTCCTACAATGGCTTTTTACTATTGGATCCACTCGACTTGGATGGAGAAATGTGAGAGCTCTCTTTCTTCCTAAACATTTTTTATTGTTCAATTATATGATCATGTTGATTATCAAAAAGTGTTTAAGGAAGGTCCCTAGTTTTGGGGAAGTTCCCTAGGACTTTTCATAACTCTTTGGTTCCCAAAATTGATCCTAAATCTATGTTAGTTACTGAAATGATAGTTTGGGTTTGTCCAACAAAATTACCATTGCATGTCTAGTATTTATTAGTTTTTGAGGATATTGAAAAACTTTGGGCATTTAAATAGAATTAGATATTGAGCAAGTTATAGAAAGATTGTGCACATATGCCCATGTTTGTGTTAATATAGACCTCAGTAAGGTCTTCCAAACAAAATTATTCTCAAATGGGAAAACATTAAACAGGCCTAGGAATTGGATTATGAGAACACGACATTTTAGTACTAGATATGTTAGTGTACATGACATCTACAAGATACTTATCCCCATGCATGAGCTCCTCCTCTCAGGAAAAAAGACCATATCAAAATAAAGAAATCTGAAGGAATCAATGTTGGATAATGACAATAATCCACAGCAAGAGCCAATGTAGTTGACGTTTCGAATCCTAAACTGGATTCATCATCAGAACCAATTGTCAAAGATAAGAGATGAAAATCATTATAATAAATACATATGATGTGGAACGTCATCTAGCCGACAAGTTTGTCTCTATGAAGTTCTGCATCATATGTATTTATTATAATGATTTGCAGCTCTTATCTTTGACAATTGGTCCCGATGATGAATCTAGTTTAGGATTCGAACCGTTGACTACAATGGCTCTTACTATGGACAATCTAGAATAAGTATCTCAAACTCCTCACCACGGAAATCTAAAAACAGTGACAATAATCCAAATGAAGTAAAATAATAACGACAAGTGTCGATTGGTGAACCTAGTCCTTCCTCAAGAGGTAGAGTTGAAGACATGGATATTGGGCTTTCCTCCTTGAGGGAGGTAGTTGTACCTAAGTCCCTCTACGTGGAATAAAGATACCTCATGCAAATGATACATCTGATTTTGATAAGGAATCTATTCCCTCTATGAATATTGATGTCTTACCTTATGATTTAATGTATTCATTGCAAACTTTCCACACATAAATGCAAATAATCCCCTTTGATATTTAAAATATGGCATGTATCATCATTATATTATTCTTTTAGCAATTATGTTCCTATATATAGCCTCAAAAAAATTCATAAAACATATCTAAACTATCAAAAGAGATTGTTATCTGAAGTATGGTTGTCAATGGAATCACCAAATGTAAGTGGGAAAACATTGTTCATGTAGGATATCACCATTCTTTATTTCCCTCTACAGCCTTGTACTAGGAGTTAGTTATAGCTCTTCCTTAGATAGAGACTTTGCTTCCATGTTAGAATCTTTGTAGAAATGTTCAAAGCAAACAATATTAAACATAGATAAATTTGCTTTAACTTCTTCATTTATTGTCTAGATAAGAATGTGTGCCTAGATTGACTAGGGCATTGGATGATAATGGGATTGCTTGAAATTTTAACAAGTACATAGATGAGGAAAGTGTATGAAAACTTTAGCATGTTATCGATATGTTGACTATATATACCCCATAAAATATCAACCTTCTTGTATGATGAGAAAGTATAATCAGAAAACCATTAATATCATGATAATATCACTTGGTACTCCTAGTATTTCATTATGGTATTTCACGATGAAATGGGTAGAGTTAGCCTAGAATAACAAACTTAAAAAGAGAGGATCCATTTATTAGGTGGACATTTTGATGGTTTTTCTTGCATTAGATGTGATATGTGGTAACCATTCCTTATATATTCATGCATACTAGTGACTATGATTTTGTTGATGAATCATGATAGGAGAGTTTATTGTGTGATATTGTTCTATTGTGCTATGTGTTGATGTTATTGTCATATTCATGAAGTTATGCAGACTTATGAACACATGTGGTATTTAACATGTGGTTCCATTCTATTTATATTGATATAGTCCTTATGATGGCATATTGTAATCACAAGTAAATCTTTGATGATGGCATATTGTAATCACAAGTAAATCTTTGATGATGACATATTGTTTTGTAATGATATATCATGATGCAATGGGATGTTGTAATTGCACGTAGTTTTGTGATGATGATGTTTCATGATGAAATGTTCTTATGATGGCATGATTTAACATGTAGTTTCTTATGATTTTGGATATTGTGATTTTAGTAATAAGATAATGATTGTATGATTATAATTAATGCATTTGTTGCATGTTGTGAGGTGATGATTGATAGTGAATCCACCAATTGAATTAGAGGGTCAATTCATTCAATGATCTTGTAGGATCCCATACCTATTAAAGAGAATATCTACGAAGTAAAACCTTATGGGTTGGGGGGGAAATTGATCAATAATAATATGACAGTAGTTCTCTTACCTTACTAGATGCCTAGTAGGACATAGCACCAAAGTGACTATTACTGGAGTTGTCATATTGAAAAACTAAAAGAAAGGATAGAGTTGGACTCGTTGGTGGAGTCTTGAGGTTGGAATTTCGATGCATGGGGATGAGTAGCTAGTTGGAGTTTGGGATGATTATTGCTTGGGCATATGATGCCTCAGGCCCTGGGCCCCCAGACATGTTTATAGGCTTTAATCCTAATGCCAAAAGTAGTGAAGAAGGCTAGAGTTTTACTCGCACTTCCCCAAAGTTGTGATGTGAACTTTTGATGACTATTAGTCACTCGAGTGGCTCTAATATTGGTTGCAACAAAGGTTGGTGGGGAAGATACCAAAAAACAATATAAGTAACATAACTAAAGTTAAATTTTGGATGAAGTTTCTTGAATTGGGGGAGTATGTAATAACCCATATCATTTATATAATTAAATTAATTTTATACTTGGAGATGAAATAGATAAGTAAATAAATAAACAACAACAATAATAATTATAGATAAAATAATTATAGAGTGAATTCCAAAATTAGATAAAAAGGAAATTAAAGAAAAATATAATTAACGAGAAATCTAACTAAATCTACACAAGAAAGCTAATTAAAGTTAACTGAAAAAGTAAAGATAAGAAATAGTTGCTTAATGACAAGTGGAGTCTATGTATGGGAAATTTTACATGGAGAGAATTGAAGAATATATATTTCTTGGATGTTGAGGAGGTGGTTTGACATCTCTTTGCCTAGAGTATTTTGATCTTGAAGGATTTTCTTTAGAGCTTGGGATTCAATAGAAAGAGATAGGAAAAGAATATGGCATAGGTTGTTGATTAAGGGCTTGAGGACTCTCAGTTGTATAAAATAAGGGGTTGGTTGGGAGCATATTTGTTCCCCGCACTTGGTTGCTTTGTTGGTTGTTGTTAGTGAGAGCACGTGGTTGGAGCTCATTGTTCCCTCATCACCTTGTTTGTAAGTCATTTTTTTTAGAATTACATATGCTTAATCATTATTGTTTCTATTTTTCAATGAACCAACATTTCATCATTGATTAATGCAATATATTTATCTTGGATCTTATTGGTAGTGGTCAAATTAAAATCATATAATTTTATGCAAGAATGTACATTGTTGTAACCATTTATATTTTTCGGGTGATTTACATTCTTAATATATTGGATAGAGCAAGAGTTTTTCCATTCTTCCACTCATCTAATTGATTATGAGCATTGAGTCACCAAAAGTTTATAAGTTTGATATTCCTTGTTATGAAATCAAGTTTAATAGAAGTTTAAGAGATATGAGCTATGCATACTTATTTGTCCCTTTCCCTAATCCATCTTTGATCGGATGATATAAGATTCATTGAAACATAATACCTCTAGCACTAGTGTTTGGGGTATTACCTTGACTAGCTCCATCAAAATAGCCCCAAGTTCTAGATTTGTCAATAGGAGCATGGGTCAATGGTCTTTGAGGCTTGACTTCCATATCTTATTTGAAACTTGAGAAGATATTTTTTTTCTTGGGAGGCACATTGGAGGGGAGGGATGTGCCTATCCTCAAAAATTTGTTTGTCCTTGGCTAGACAAACATTAGGATTATAAAGGGGAGTCCTTGAAAGCTTTAAGTTATGCTTTTTGGATCCAAGCCCTGAGATAGTATTGACCACTATATATCCTTGTTGGTTGTCATTTATTCATGTTACGGAGTTTATTTCAACACACACACACAAGTTCTAGTTTTTTTATCCAATTCTTGAGATAGTCTTCACCACTGTATATCCTTGTTGGTTGTCATTTATTCATGTTATAAGGATTATTTCAATGCGCATATTGATCCACGAGGATCTAGAATTCTCAAAGAGGTCCAAGAGGATCGAGAAATGCTCAAATTTTGATTGTCTCAAATGTTATTGAAAAGGACTTCATTGCGTAGAGCTCGACGATAGATTTCCAATGGCGCAAAAATTGCCTCAAATTGAGTTTGTATGAAAAAGATATGGCCAGTCTAAGTTTTGGTCAAACAAGTCAAAAGTCAAAGGGGGTGACACGTGGCACCACTAGAAGGGTTACACATGGCACATTCGTACATGTCCGTTAGATGTTGACGTGGAAACCCCACATGACACTACGTGGCATGTTTGTACAAGAGAGTTGGCAAGGTGACAAGGCAATTGTACAATCCAGGTGGATCAATCAGATCTCGACACGTGGAATAGGTGGACCAATGAGAGATCACCATGTGGTAGTCTCCCATTGGCCTAATATGGCTAAGGTCGAATAAAATTTTGTTATATCCCGGAGGATCAAACCCGGGTCTCTCGTCCAATGTCTAAATGACTTACCATTACACCCACAGCATGTGACTTAACCGTATGTGCTTTTCTTTGTAATTAACTTTGGTTAGAGTTTGAATTGGTGGAAAAATAGAACTGAGGTCATAGCCCTTGATCCTATTGTTGTATCCATTAAGTGATAAGACCACAAAATCCGCGAGCGGTCCAAACTATATGCTAAACATAGCATATAACAAATACAACAAAGCACCAAAGGGGGGAGAGATCCGCAGGGGTCGAACCTGTGGCCTCCTCCCACACAAACCCAAGTCTTAACCAGTGTGCCAATGGTGCCACACATGGAAAATATTCCCATGGATTCGTTTTTAATTTTATTCCATTATTAACTAGAGGTTCGAACCACAGTTAGGTTTGCGCCCTATTTAAGACCGGTCATGGATCCCAAGATAAAGTACAAGTAGAGTGCATAGATTTTCATTCAGGGTATGGGCAGTGCATTGGGATGCATGTCAAGGAGGGAAAGCATGATGGTGTTGTCTCGTTTTGCATGCCATTGAGCACCATGTCCAAACATAGCCTTGTTTATACTCATTTTTCTCATTTTTCTGAGAGGAACATGATGGTGATGTTATTTTTGTGCTAATATGTTTTCTATGAAAGCCTTAGTCTAGATTACCATGTATGAGAGCCATAATGCATCGTTTGGCATGTAAAGAGGGTTAAATTGAGCCAGTTCAGAATATGGTCGAGTTTATACTCATTTTTCTCAGAATTTTGAGAGGAAATCAATGGTAAACTATATTTTTGGGTTTGAGCGAGTGACTTCAATATTGGATTTGTAAGTCTATTTTCATTGTAATTTTTTACAATTGAGATTAATGAAAAACAATCTCACTGTGAAAGGGGACTCAGAGATGTAGCCAAGGAGAGGTGAACTCTGTCATCAAATATTATCTTATTTAGTTCTTTTGTTTTATGTTGTGTCATCTCACGTAATTCTGCAAATTATCATCATTTCATGAAGTTTTGGATAAGTAAAAGATTCACTTGTGTTATGCAAATCCGTCAAATATGATCAAGAATTATTCTAAATCAATTTAGATGTTGAAATGTGAGTTTAAAGAATAATTTGGCATCTAAGGATTTTTGGATCAAGTTAGTATCATAGTTGGTTTTTGACAAGTAATTGCAAGTTGATGTGACAAGATCCAAGACTCAAATTGGTGTTGTTTTGAAGACTCCTAGCATAGATCTCTTTTTGAAGAGAACAACATGATTACGGCTCTCATGAAGTTAAGGCTTCAAAAGGACATAAATTGACAGATTCAAAAGGAGAATTATGAATTACGGATGCAACTACAATCTCTCGAGGAGGAGAAGCAGAAGCTTCAAGATCGATTGATATGTTATGAAGAGTTCCATAGAAGTATTTTTCATGAATTGGAAAGAAAGTTGCACGTTAAAGACCAAATATTGGCACCATCCTATGAAGCTGGGAAAGTAAAGAATGAAAAGTCTCTAATGCAAGAGAGATTATCTCCTACAAAAGGTATAACTAAGGAAGAAAATTCATCATATTCTTCTTCTCCCCGTCAATATGTATAATGCTCAAGGATGGATAAATTAGGGAGAACTTCAAATGAAGAGGTCCCTCATAAGCAATTAGTATTACTTCCAGCCCAGGGAAAGGTAACAGATGCAAGACATCTCCGAGAAGAGATGTGCATTCCAAAGAGGGAATGAAGACATTTCCCACTAATAATATTGGTATGAATTTATGGTCTAAGTATCCATGTGCTTCACGTGGAACTAGTAACCATAATATGGTGAAATGTTGAAGAAGACAATCCCCCGGAAGAAGGCTAAAAGTAAAGGTCATTTTACAAGATAGAAAAAAAGGGGGAATGACAAGAAGGGATTGTGGTTCCAAGATGGGAACAAGAAATTATGCTCTTATTGTGGTAAGAGTAGACATTAGATAGAGAAGTGTTGGACACTGTATCCACACTTATGTCCAAAGAAGAACCTGGAAGTTGAAAGGCACTTACACGAAGACAGATAGCATCCCCAAGTGAAGTTAATAGTCTTGTTGAAAGATTCAAGAAAGAATAATTATTAATGGTTGGTCTTAATAGTGTAATGTATGAAGACAATGAGGTATGGTTCATGGACAGTGGCTCATATTGTCACATGATAGGAATGAGATCGGTATTCCTTAATTTCTCAAATATCAACACAGATTTCTATGTAGGATCTGGAACTAACACTAAAGAAGCAGTAAGAGGGTTTGGATATGTAAGATTCCAACTCGAGTCAGGAGGATTTCTGGGAACAGAACATATGCTATATGTTCCAGATTTGAAACTAAACCTACTCTCGGTTGCATCTTTCAAAGATGAAGGATGTGTAGTTGAATTCTAGGACAAACATGTACTTGTGTATTCAAAGGAAGCTACTCAGGACGCAAAAATAGTACTTGGTGTTCGAAAGGAGAGGTTGTATAGGTTACTAGGAAGACCTATAATTAGATCCAATGGTTTCTTGGATTCAACATCATATTCAACATCATTGTTAAAGGCATTGTCAGAGATAGTTATTTTTTAGACTCCTTCCAGTACTAAGGGAAGAATGAGTCCATGAATAAGTCACCTATCTTTGTCCCTGGATAGGTATCAAAAAATATTTTATTTTGGAAAAAAAATATTGTAAATATGTATATTTGTAATTAAACAAAAATAGTATGCATATGTAAATGCCTTTTAAGTTTATTCCTATTGTTGTATTAGAGGGATTGTTAGCCACTCCTTATAGAGTTTTTAAGAGTGAGAGGAATCTTCCAGGGATTTCTATATAACCACTTTTATAGAATTTTTAAGAGTGAGAGGAATCTTGTAGGGATTTCTAAATCCTTTCGACAACAATAAAGACAATTGTAGATGTCTTATTATCAGCTAATGGATTACATATGGATTGAATTGTCTATTTAATAACATTCTTATTCTGAAGTATTGAAGGCGAAGGAATAGAAGAGCGCAGTCAGTTGGAACATGTAGATCGAGAGTGGGAAGAGCATCAAAGTTATGCAAATCTTCCTAGAGCTCGTAAAGAAATAATATTCTTGGTACATATAAGAGGTAAATACTTTGTAAAGATGTATGCTATAAACATATCCAAGATGTTATGCCATGCTCATGTAGATGTATAGCTTAAGAAAAATAAATTCAAGTGATACAGATGTTTGTGGAAGACATGTATGAGTTTGATTTCAGGGCGGGAGAGAGGAAACAAACATGGAATTCATTCAGAGACTCCTGCATATACATCAATAGCACAGGAACAATGAGTCCAAGATGGGTGAGGCATAGATCAATATTTGACTTGGTTTTCATGATCGTTGAGATAGACTATCTTCATCAAAGAAGGAGATGGGAGTGGATGTTGAGTATGGGATTCAAATTTGGATATTGCAGAACATAGAGAATCAGTGAGTAGACTTTTGTGATGAAAGAATCAATGAGATAGAACTGGAGCTAGATCTAAGCTAGCGCCAATAGCCATGAGAAAATAGCTAGAGCCAGAGTCAAAGCCATGTTTCAGAGAAGCAGACAGAAGTAAACTAATCTAGAAAGAAAATTTGTATCCAAGATCATATATGGAAGATCCAAAAATGAACAAGTCTAAGATAAGAAATTGGTCCCAGAATATTCAGTAAGGTGGAAGAGTGAAGAAGCTTCATCATCACTAAGTTACTGAATAAGAGCATTTCATTAAGGTGGAAGATTCAATAAGAGTTATCATCACTAAGTTGTTGAAATATCTATACTTTTGGAGGTCCAAAAGTCTTCAATGAGAAGGTGTGGTCCAAGAGGATCCAGAACACTCAAAGAGGTCTAGGAGGATCCAAAAATATCAAAATTTGATTGTCTCAAATTCTCTCTAAAATAAATTCATTGCGTAGATATCGGTGAGAGCTTTCCAATGGAGCAAAAATCACCTCAAACAGAGTTCATATGAGAAAGATATGGCCAATCAAAGTTTTTGTCAAACAGATCAAAAGTCAAAGGGAGTGACACATGGCACCACTGAAATGGTGATACATGGCACACGATACTAACATTGTGACCCCACATGGAACTATGTGGCATGTTCATACAATCGAGTTGGCAAGGTGACAGGGAAATTGTACATTCAAGGTGGACCAACAAGATCTCGACACATGGAACAAGTGGACCAATGAGAGACAGCCACATGGAAGTTTCTCATTGGCCTAATATGGCTAATTTCAAATAAAATTTTGTTAAATCCTAGAGGATCAAACCCGGGTCTCTCATCCACCATCCAAACGACTTACCATTACGCCCATGACATGTGACTTAATCGTATATGTTTCTGTTTGTATTTAAGTTTGGTTAGAGTTTGAATTGGCGGAAAAATAAGCCCTCAATCCTATTGTTATATGCATTAAGTGTTAAAACCCCAACATCTGCAGGCAATCATGTTGATGCTTGAATCTGTCATGACCGAAACGGAAACATCATGGGGATACAAATCCCCCTATGTTTTTTTAGCAGTGGTACTCCTCTTTGTTTTAAGATTTTCTTGGAACTCTAGATTTTTAGAATTTAGGACTTTGCAGAAGTTCGTTGTGATAATCAAAGAAATATAAAGATTGCAAGAAAAAATAACAAGAAATAAAATGTTTTGTTTTTTAAAGATAGTTCTTGAGAAATTACCAGGAATCGCACACTCCATACACTTGAAAAATATAGACAAAGTTTCCTCACATCCATCATAGTTAAACTAAAGATTTATGATCACATAAAATAAAAGAAGATGGTCTACATGCATAAGAGAACTTTAATAGAGTCAAAACATGGGGAGCTCAAATAAATATAATGATAGATCAATCTCAAATAATTTATACTCAAAACTCAGAGTTACAAAGTACAGTCAAAATTGATCCCGAAATACTTCTCTAGGGATTTCTAAAAAAATATATAGTTTGTTACAAAGCATTGAAATTTAAATGTGTTTGTCCTTAGGACTGGGATTCGAGATCCCATAGACCATAAAGAAAATATGAACAAGAAGTAATTTGTAGAAGGAGGATGGTGGGAAATGACAGAGTAACAAGACTTGGAAAGAAGACAGGGAGAAGTTATCAGATTTCGGTTAAACCTTTATACTCAAAGAAGCAGAGTAACTGGATGAAAAACTGATAAATAAAACAAGATATGATCAGCATGAACTTACTATGATGGTCTCTCATATCTTCACTTGCTTTTTGTTGTCCTTTTATTTTCTTCATTGACAGTTATAGGAACCGTCTCAATTGTTTCTTTCCCTTCTTTGGTCAATTTTTTGATTGCCTTTCTGAACCAATCTTCAATATAAATTTTCATTGGTGCGACGTTTATCTCATGTCAGATTTTAATGTTGAACAATTCACCTTCCAAGTCTCTTAAGTCAAGAGAAACACCATGTACTGCTTCCTCAATTTCTTGATTTTTCACAGAATAATCAACTAGCCAATTGTCTATTTCATCTTTATTATACTCAAGTATGCCATAAAAAAATTCAATTGATAACCCTTTGAATATCTCAACTTGTTCGTCAAATTGTTGCTTTGTTAGAAATATTGAGTTGAGAATTAATTTAGGGTCTTATACCTCGTTAAAACCTCTTTCTAGATCTATTTCCGTGAGTCTCTTGAATAGTTCTTCTCTTTTCAGTATGGCTTTGTTGCATGCTTAAACAATGTTACTCAAATTTTTAATTGTTTCCTTCCAGCAAGCATTTAGTTGATTTATTCGAATTGGGGAAGGCGGATCCTCCTCTCTTCTTCTCAGTTACGTCATGTTTGAGACTTTAATTACAAATGGTAACACAACATCAATGTAGAAACCTTTTTCATTCTTTAGATCAGCTTGCAGATATTCATGGAAGGCATGTGCCCTTGAGCCAAAAGAAACAATATTTTTTGAAACCTCTCGTGCTTATGTTATTAGTGACATTCTCTTCTTAATATTTTTTCTACCTAACTCTTGATCGACGTGAGTAGGCTTGAATATCCTTTCAACTTAATGGCGGGTGTGGTTGGTTTGACCATTGACAAAAGATTTTCCAGGATTGGAAGAGGCATTAAGGCATTCTCCAACTCTCTAATCCTTTCCTTTAACTTAGCATTTTCAGCTTCCAAACCGTCAATGGAATCATCAAGAGCATCACCAGTTGCCTTATGAATTTTAGATATTTGGGACGGTCGCGTGTCTTTCAAGTCAACCTCTGAGCTAGATTTTTCTTTTTTATTCTTCTGATCACCTCTTTCCATAATCAATTTTTTAGACTCTTATCAAAAATAGCACTTTGAAAAGTGAAGGATTCCTCTTCACTAAAAATCTCATTTGAAACAACTTCCAATAAAACATTTTGTTGAGTTACAATTTATGGTTGTTCCATCGCGGGAAATATTTTCCCAATATCTGCCTCCGGCTCCATGTCATCCAGAGAAAATCTTTGGATGTTATTTTCTATAAGGTTTTCATATTCCTCTTGTATTAAATTTTTTCTTTTCTTTCTTACAGGCAACTTATGTGAATTATCAATTTCCCTGGGGGGGGGATTCTTCTCTCCTCCACCCCTTGAAATATTGTTGGAAATATTTCTAACTAGGTGAGCCATTGGATCCTTGCTCCAGGATGTGGTAGTTTTGGGAGTAACAACTAGAGACTAGGTGCTACTTTCACTGGGCCATTTCATTTTTGCTTATACAAGTCGTTAGTGCTTAGTATTGTTTCTAGGTCACCAGCCTCGTGTACAGGAGTACTTTGGTTGTTACCTTCTTCTTCTTCTTCTTCATTCAAGGTAATCTGGATGAACAAGTTACGGAATCCTACCCACAAAGATTTTTTTAGGATCAAATCCCTTGATATTTTCAGCATATTTCAAGCTTATGTTATTGAAATGGCTTGCAAACTTGTCAATTTTATTTATGTTTCTGAAAATGAAATCTCCAATCTTCCACGGCAAAGGGATGAAATGTTTTTTCCCTTTTCATGGGAAAAATGTGGCCAGAATTTGTATTGCCTTGCCACTTTTGTAATAAACAATTTGTCAGATACATGATATAGAAGAAAAGAGGGATTTTATTTGGAACATAATATCTCGATGACACTGTGATTTTCCATTCGTTTTATCATTCCCTTTTTCTCCAAAAATTTGTTACCCTGGTCAGATATTCTGGGGGTATTTTTACCAAACAATAGACCTTTGAAGATTGAGACAAAATCATTGTAAACTTCATAAAAATATAGAGAAGTCTTGTGTCTCCACAATTCCATATACGTAACTGGATCTATTTCACATTTCACTCTCTTACTTATAGTCAAGTTTGGAAATTGACAACAATACACTATAGAAAATACCAAGTAGGAAACCATAAATAATTTTTTGTCCCTTTTGTAGTGTGACAAATGGGATGAAATTTCGATGGAAATCAATTTTCCCCAGTCAAAGATAGCCTGTTCTTTTACTGTAAAATATAAAATATATAGAATCATGCGAGAAATGGTAGCAGTTCTTTCTTGACTTGTCAACCTGGTGAACAACCATGCAATATCTCGAAAGGGTTTTTAAAATAATCAACGTGGATCCTGGTTATATCTTCTAGAATAGTCGCAAGATCCTCCAAATATTCAAGCAGGAGATCTAGGCCATTGTTATGTTTCTTCATAAAATCTTTGCAGTCTTCTCCTTTGAAGGTAAGTGTTGGCTCTGGGAGCTTCAACATATTGAGAAAAAATTGTGGTGAAAGGGAAATGGGGGAATGATATTGGATGTGTATAATTCTCTAGCTCAGCATGTACTTCTCAACGCACCATGCAACAAGTTCTTTGCAGTCAAATACCTCAAGAACACATCCTGCACGAGCGATTTTGGATGCCCAGATTACATATTTTTGTGCAGGAGGAGATGAGTAATATGAATATGCTCTGGACCACTGAAATTTTTGGCCTTCACGACCAAAAATATTCAAAGTTTCTCCACATAATTGTTGTCAAGTTTTTTCCGCCATTAGGTTGACAGAAGTATTTTTCAACTGAATAACAACTTGAAATAAATATTTTTGGAGAGATGACAATAATTTAATCCTTTGGCAAATGGAAAATTAATGAAATTTAATGGATAATCTCCTCAAGTTTCCCCATTAATGACAATCTCTTCGAAGCCTGCACAATTAGTTGATAGCATTAAACAAAATTCAATGCATATTGGAAAAAGCACGAGAATGGCGGGAATGGATGAGAGTGTTTTTGAATATGAATTTTTTCATGAACCAATGAACCTATGAACCCGTGGTTGTGGATGATCAAAAATAAGTTGAAGTGTAGAAAAGTGGTTGATTAGACTTGCATGCAGGAGAAATAAAATGCTTTTAGGGACTCAAGACCCGCAACAAGTCTAATGGTTAAAATGAGGTTCATGGAATTTTGGGTGCAAAGTGGAGATCACGGAATTTGTAGGATGAAATATCGACTCCGCGAACCCATGAAGTTTAAAAAAAATGCTAACTATAATATAGCAGGGCGGTCGGTCAGACTAGTGACATAGGAAAATGGATGGGGATGAAGGCCCGCGAACCCCACCTACCCGTGAACCCGTCGATTTCTAAAATATGACTCAGTATGGTAATTAGAAAGGGATAGAAGAAAGGAAGAAAGGAAAATGGAAACAAGGGAAAGTATAGAAGAGGGAAAAGAAATGGAAAAAAGAAGTCAGGAAAAAAGAAAGGGGAAGGAAATTTCAGAAGTAGGAATCGATCTCAACAACTGGCTCCAACTGTGGGATGATAACCCCATGTGGGTTGTCAAGAATCCAAAATATTCATGACATGTGCTTCCATCCATTAGGTTATGGAGTCAACAGTAAGAATATACAAAATAAAGGAAAATTATGTACAAGGAAGCGAGAAAATTTCAGGTGAAGAATACTTTCAAATGTTTCCCATTAACAAGCAGCATTAACATTTTACCCTTCATATCTTTGAGCATATAAGAATTAAATCCGGGGATTTTTTCAATGATATACAGTCTGATCCAGAGTGCTTCAAATTTTGTGAGCATTGATCGCTTCTCCTTAGCTTTATTCCAAAGTAACATCAGATCGCCCCTCTGAAAATTCTTTATTGTTGTATTATGGTCGAAATATTTTTAACACTTTGTTGTCTCTGAGAAGTTTTGTTCATGGATTTACTTTACTCTTCCTCCAATTTCAATAACTAATTGACCCTCTATTGCATAGGGGAAAAATCTTCAACACCCTCTGTATTGACCACAAAATTCAAAGCATTCATCTCAAGGCTAATTAGCATTTTTTCTTCTTTCCCATAAACCAATGTATACGGAGACATCCCAGTGGTGTCTTTTGGAGTCATTATGCTTGCCCACAATGCATCAGATAATTTTAAATGCCAATTCCTTTGGTTCTTATCAACAATTTTCTGCAATATCTGAATGAGCGTCTTATTGGTGGATTCTACAAGACCATTCCCTTGTGGATAATATTTTTATTATTGCCCCATAACAATTCCATATTCTCTACAAAATTCTGTAAATTTTGAACCAATGAAAATCGACCCATTATCATTGATGAATTTTTATGGGACACCAAATCTTGACAAAATATTATCTTTGAGAAACTTAATCAACTCTTCAGAATCAACCTTTTTTAATTCCACTGCTTTTGGCCACTTTGTAAAATAATATGTAGCGGTGAGAATATATATATATATATATATCCCTTGATTGACTTTGGTTTATTGGCCCAAGGAAATCAATTACCCATTGGGAAAATGGTTGTTCTACAAATATAGGTTGTAATGGCATTGCAGATCTCTTCATTTTCTCTGAAAATTGTTGGCAAGATACACACTTCCTTATTGTGGAATATGAGTCTTTAAAAATTTATGGCCAATAAAACCTAGCTCTTATTATCTTATGGGTGGTGGTGGTAGCTGCAAAATATCCACCACATATTCCTTCATGGAATTCTTTCATCAATTCTTGAGCTTTCCTTTCATCAACACATCTAAGCAATATACCATCATAGTTTCTTCTAAACAATATATCAGCAATCATCACATATTGACTCGATTTCATCTTCAATTCCCTTCTCTCTTTTGGGTTCATGGTCACTGGGAATTGTCTAGACCTCAAATAAAATATAATATCTCTATACCATTATGAATCTTCCATGGGTTCTCCTAATGAAATTGAAATCATTCCACCCAAAGAATCAATGTTTTCAATGAGTTTACATAAACCCTTTCGTTTGACTGCCTTTAAAGGTTTGATTTCAATTTCATATTCTTGAATTTTTTCCAGCCAATTCGCCCATTTTCCTTCTCTCAATTGTTGATTTAAAATCATCTTCACGGGAGAGGATGGAATGTAAGAAATGACATGAGAATTTAATATGTAAGTCTGAAAGTGCACCACTGCCTTCACAAGAGATAGGGCTTGTTTCTCCCATTCTGAATATATCAATTCATAATCATGAAGGGTCTTGCTCATGAAGCTAATCGACAGTTCATCACCCTTGGTATTCCTCTGAGTAAGAATAGATGCAACCACTGTTTTTGTAGCGAATGAATAAATTATGAAGTCTCTTTCAAAATCCGGGCTAATAAGGACTGGAGCTATAGTGATTACCCTTTTGATATTATTGAAAGCTTCTTGTGTATTCGTTGTCCATTAAAACCTTTGGTCCTTTTTCAACAATAAATTGATCGGCTTCACAATACTTTCATGGTCAAAGACAAATCTTCGTACAAAGTTGATCTTACCAAAAAATGATTGAACTCCTTTCTTAGATGATGGGGGTTTAAGTTCATTTATAACTTTAACTCTTTCATGATCTATATAGATTCCTTTCTTGAGTACAATATGACCCAACAATTTTCCTTGAGTTATAGCGAATAGACGTTTCTTTGGATTTAAGGAAACACCATATAATCTACACCTGTCAAAAAATTTCCTCGGGTGATGAATGTGATCACTCCTTGTTTTTTAATGTATTGTTAAGTCATCTTGATAGTCCACCATGAATTTTCCTATTGGCCCTTTAAAAGCATGATCCATGGCCCTCTAAAATGCAACTCCTGCATTCTTCAAACCAAAGGGAATCCTAGCATATGCATATGTCTCCCAGGGTGTTATGAATGTCATCTTTTCTCTATCTTCCTCAACAACCAAGACTTGATTATACCCAGAAAAACCATCTACCATGGACATGCAGGTTGATCTCGTGACTTGCTGGAGAAGAACTCCATGTTAGGTAAAGGATAATTATCCTTTATACTTTCTTTGTTAAGATCCCTAAAATATACATACATATGAATCTCCCTGGTCTTCTTTCTTACTATCATGTGATTTGAAAGCCAATCAGAATGTCTAATGGGGTATATTATTCCAACCTTCTTTAATTTCTCCAATTCAATTTTTACTAGAGGTTTTAATTTTGGGTTCATCATCCTTATCTTTTGCTTGACTGGATTTTCCCCTTCTCTCAAGGGAATAATATGTTGAAATATTGTTTTATCATAAGCCTTCAAATCATCATAACTCCATGTGAACACATCAAGATATTCTTTAAATAATGCAACACATTGATAAACTTCTTCAATTGTGTAATCAACTCCCAAGTTGACATATTTTGGGGAACTGTCAGTTCCAATATTGATTTTTCTTGTTTCTTGGACCTTTCGGAGTGAAATTTCTTCCAAGATATTCTTAGCATGATCATCTCTTGTAAAAAGGGACTCATATTGAATACAATCCTTCAGGATAACAGATATGTGATTGTCTTCATCATCATCATCATCATCATCATCATCGTTCAACAAAAAAAATTCCAATTGTTCATCATTCTCAAATACTTGTAAATATTCCTGGTTATTAGGTACAGAAGGTCAGAATACTCTTTCTACTTGAAAACATATTTTGCTTTGAACATCATCCGAGTTTGACAATGAGGATGCCAAAGCCAATGAATCTGCCTTCTGATTCTTATCCCTTGGGATGAAAGAGGCGTTGAAAGAACTTAAGGCTTCCTTCAATTCATTAACTCTTTTGAAATATAGTCTTTCCTTTTTTATTGTATACCTCTGGGTGACTTGATTAATTACCAACTTGGAGTCGCCAATCACAATTAGATGTTCTATATTCAATTCTTGTGCAAGAATCATTCTGTGAATCAAAGCTTCATATTCTGCTTCATTATTGGTACATGCAAATTCAAGTCTGATAGCATGTGGATGCACAATATTTCTTGGACTTACAAGGACAATTCCAACTCCACTCCCAGAATTTGAGAAAACTCCATCGAATGACATCCACCAATAACCTTCAAACAACTACTCTTGATTCTCCATACCTTGAATTTTCTCGTGGATTTCAATTTGTTCCATGTCTAAGATAACATAGTTTCTGATCCCGACATCTATATAATATTCCATTAATTCATTATCCTTATTTTTGAAACAGAAGGGTTTCCTGGATTCACAGGGAACTTTAATCATTGCTCCTTCTTTGTCTGGAAGTATCATGTAGCTTCCATCGTTCATTATGTATTCTCCTATCATAGATGACAAATCTCTTTCTAAAACAACTCCATATGCAGGAGGGAGGTCTACCATAATAATATTGAAAACTGTAATAATATGGGGGGGCGTCGTGATCCAAGCATAAAAGTATTTAGTTTCACCATAAGCTGGCACTTGTCTGGAATCGATTGCATATATACTTTCACTAGTCTCATAATGTTTGGTGTAGTTCATTCCCAAAGCCTTCATGACTGCTAGTGGCATAATATTATTGGTCGAGCCAGTATCGACTAAACAATTATGAAGTGCAACATCATGGTTTTCAATTGAAATATAAAAGGGAGGGATTTTACCTCTCAACTTGACGGTTGATTTGTTCTGGCTTTGTTTCGGACTTATAAAAACATCTTCCATTTTTCAGACGAATCATCCAATAATCTCAAAATGTTTTCCCTTTGTTGGGGAATATTCACCACTTCTGTAAAACGAAGAGTTATCCTTAGTTTACTCAAGTCCTCTACGACATTGTATTTCATCTAGGCGGGGTTCGACATCAGGTGTTGCTTCTTGCTTCCAACGCTATCCATCACATTCTCATTTTCCTTTTTCTCATTCGTTTTTTCTTTATCTTTTTCGTTTTCTCTTTCAGAATCATTTTTATTCTTGGATTTATTTACAAACGCTCTTGTCTGGGTGACATTTTCTTGCGATTTGGAGTTGTTTTCACCTTCCTCAAATATATGCATGTACGTCTCGCATCTGTCCATCTGTAGAGTTTTGGAACTTTCATCAGGTAAATAATAGTTCCCTTGCTAAACCATTTTCTCATCATATACATCATTCTGAACAGTTGCATTGGGGATTGGTTGCCTGGGAACCCTTGGCCTTTGTGGATTATAAGTGTTTTCAAACCTCACTTTGTTTTCTTAGGGAGGGTTCCTTCTTTTCTCTTGGACCGGAATTCTCGGATTTGCTACATAATTTTCCTCCCTTCTTAATCTAGTTACCTCATTATGCATTCGCTTGATGGTTTTATTCATTTGTGCAATTTCAATTCTTTTCTTGGTTTCTTGTGCCGCAACAGGGTCTACCTTCACATCTAGTATGGTCCCCTTGAAAAATCCCCCTCCAATTGTTTGATTTTAGGTTGGTCGTGGCTTCGGTTCTTCATTCTTTCTTGAGCTAGAGGATCCTTGATTATCAATACTTAACCCTCCCAAATACCTTTGTACTTTTCCCAGGATAATGTAAGGGTCGACACTTGTCTCATTCATAATTTCTTCCATCTCAGTGGATTTAATCATTGCTTAGTCCAAGGTATCCATCTGGGATGTTTTGATAGCATATTTCAAATTTTGGGACATCGCATTCTTATAACAACTGAGTATGATTAGGTCATTAGGTATTTTATCTTCTGGAATCTTACTCAAAGTTTTCTTGAACTTGAGATTAAAATCTCATATTCTCTCATTCTTCCTCAAACCA
The DNA here is from genome assembly GCA_000966675.3 of Picea glauca. Classification (NCBI taxonomy): domain Eukaryota; kingdom Viridiplantae; phylum Streptophyta; class Pinopsida; order Pinales; family Pinaceae; genus Picea; species Picea glauca. The sequence goes on from JZKD02S1756896.1 coordinate 97,154, forward strand.
ATCCAGGTGAAATAAACGAGAAGGGTATGATATGCAACTAGAGGGGAGAACATAGTCAGGAACATGGCTTCAAGGTCATTAAATGAGCCAATGGACCTACTGGATTGGATTACTGAGAGGGGGGTGAATGAGTAATAGAGCAATCTAATCCTTTTTAACCATATAATCCAAGTGTTATATCAATGAAGCATTATAATCCAATAACTGCAGAGTAAATAAGCAATGAACAAATGAACAAACATACACATACACAGTACACC
>JZKD02S1756896.1:98484-111048 GCA_000966675.3 Picea glauca
TTTTTTTTTGTAAGTGAGTATGAGAGCATGTATTACTAAAGGAGGGTTATGATACAAAAAAGGGGGACTCCCTGGTCTGCCAAAAAGGAAACCAGACCAGAGGTTACCTAGTTGCGTTTTCTGAAATAAACAAGGGGTATGACTGGGCTGCCACCATGTGAAACCAGCCCAGTCCTACCATATCCAGATTTTGAAAAGATAAGCACAACAGACATGAAAAAAACAGAAGTTGAACCTGACACTAAACTGACCAGACTAACTTGACAAAAGACTAACCAGACACTAGTCCAGGACAATGATGTGTTTCTTTCCGTCATTCATATGTCCCTTGTTCTCCTCCTTCTAGGAGATCGTGTGAGTCTTTCGAATATGTGTTGGCACTCTGTTTCCATCGGCTGGCCTGATGTCCATGTGATGGACATAGTGCAGGTAGAGGTGGAATTGAGCATCCAAACACTCTGTCTTGGATTTCTGGTCCTTTTCGACTTCAACTAGCAGTTTGGTAATGGCTTTGAGACTATTGAGGTAGCTCAAGACTTCATTCAGGAATTTATTTTGTTCCTTGTTTTCCTCCAGTCTGGAGTCTTCCATTTTCAAGCTCACTTTGTCGATTATCATCTTTATTATCCATGCCATATCCATCGTCTTGTGGTAGAGGGTTTCCCTGGGCTACGTGGCTCCCGGGTCAATTACTGAGTTTGCTTCCTGAGTCAGAGCATCCCATGCTTTGCCCTTGCGTTTTGCTTTGATTTCCTTTTCCCACCGGGTAATGGTCACTTTTCCTTTCGGTGAAACCAGAGTGTGAAAGGTTCTCTCTGTGTCTTTTGTCGCCTGCTCCATCCTTGAAACCCGTCGAGGATGGTTCGTAATTTCCTTCCCCGGGGGGTTTTGTTTGTTGTGTGTTTGCTTCATTCGCACCATCCTATTTGGCCTATGGTAGCTCCATTGTTGGATTCTCAACCTGTTCTTGTCTACACAGGGGTTCCTCCTTTCCATGTCCTTGTATCTGTGGTAGCCCTTGCAGTTTCACTCTACCTATTTGCATCTATTTCTGTTGTTTCTTCTCTTATTGAAATTCCCCTGTTGTGAGCTCGTCCTTCCAATCATGGTCTACCCATAGAGGTGAACCTTCCCGTCCTTTCTCCCCATCACGGTGCGTATGATCATGATGAATCAGTTGTTATCCTTGTTTACCCTTGCCCATGTTTTGGGAGAACTTGGTCATGTTTGACCATTTTTGGGACTTCGACAGCCTATCGAAGATGGAGTGCCAGACGAAGCAGAGATCACGGTATCTCGGCCTACTTTTGGGCCCATTTTGGGTTTTGGGAATATGTAATGGGAAAGGGATGTTGTCCCATGGGTTCACCCACGCTTAGGCCCACTTTTATGTATAAATAAATGTCTAGGCATCTAGTATAGTATCATTGTATTGTATCTATGTGATATAGGCTAAGTGCCAAGCAGGGATCTATGTGATCGAGAGTTTTGTGCATTCTGTGTAGACTTGTAGAGCTTAGTGCAAGTCCCTATGTGAAGATATAGAAGGCTTTGTGCTAAAAGGCAAGGAAGAAGGATCTAGCGAGTTGCGCAGATCTTTTGTCCTGTGCGAAGTAAGGGTTTCTACGTCTCTGTGCTTGTAACTGATCGGTCGACGATAATAAAGAAGAAGAGTTGGTGGACGTAGCCCCAAGGTGGGGGTGAACTACGTAAATCAGTGTGTTATGCTCTGTTCTTTGACTTGATGTGTTTATCTCTACTTTTGCTAAGTGCTTTAATATATTTAGATAGATCTACTTATGCTTTGTGCTTCATTAGATGCGTATGAATAGTAGATCTAATATGTATGAAGATGCTTAGTGTTGATCTACTGGATCTGATCTGTTTTACTGTTGCTAAGTACTAAGATACCTTAGATCTAAGTGAATGATGCAATGCTCTGTGCTACCTGCGAAGTATAATAAGGATCGAATATTGATTAATGATCAATGTTAAGTGCTCTGTAAGCGATATAATCACAGATCTGTGTCCCAGCTAAGGTTTCAGACACCTGAGTCTCGCAACCACCCCTGCCTCTACCTCGGGTGAGACTTCATCTGCTTCGCAGATGTTGCCAAAAGGGTCAGTAGTTCGGGTTTTGTTGGTGCATTGTTGTAGCGTTTAACCCTGGGTCTGCCCCTGTGCCAACAAATGGTTTTGTTGTCGGGACTTGAAATAGTGATTGCTGGGAACTGAGGAAGAAGAAGCTTTGTGCAAAGATTTGTCCTGAAAATTTGGAAGCTCTGTGTGTGGATTTGTGCCCTAGTGTGCAGTATTCCACTTGATCTAAAAAAGCTTTGTGCTAAAGAAAGAAGGCCACATCTAAAGAAAAGAAGCAAGATTTGAACGCTTTGTGCTCTAAGAAAGGTAAAAGTGGGAKTTTTTGAAGAAAAGAGGTCAGACCTGCAAAAAAAGGGTAAGATCTGAACGCTTTGTGCTCTAATAAAGGTAAGAATAGTTAAAAGTTTTTAGATMTGGAGGCTTTATGCTCTATAGAAGTAAGATAAGTGAAAAAAATTGTTTCTAAGGTATGGATCTAGGTATGTTTAATAGAGTTTATCCTAGTTTGGAAACTAGGGCACTGATAGATRAAAGAAGGTTTGATATGAGTAGATCTGATAAGCACAATGATAGATATGTTATACCTATGCATAGAAAAAATGTTTGGACTAACAAATGGATGCAAGATCCTAGAAAGAATTTTTTGCAGGTTAGCTACCATGATCTTAGTGCACAGTACAGAAGAGGTTGGGGATCATTTAAAAGAAAGAGAGGATTAACCTTATGTTACAGTTGCAGAAAACCAGGCCAACTAGCTAAGGAATGCCCTTGTGGAATACCTAGTTGTCTTTGTTGAAAAGCTATGGACCATGAAGTATTGGATTTCCCTAGAATGATTGCTAAGCTTGAAAGAATGAATCTGGATGCAGAAAACCCTAAGGAAGATCCAAAAATAGTAGAACCCTAGAAGGAATCAGAGAAGGTATTGCTACAAATGAAAGACACCTTGAATGATCACTGACATGTTAAGCTATCATAGATCTTTAAAGAAAAAGAATGCATCAAGGTAAGAATAGGAGACTTCGACATTGACTGTGTTCTTGATGAAGAAACACAAGTGAACATTATTCTAGAAAGAACTTGGGAAGCTATAGGGAAGCCTACTATGATCCCTTCATTAAGAGGAATAGGGATATTCAGAGGAAAACTGGTAACCCTATGTGGAAAGATCACTCAGATATCTATGAATGCCAATGGAACTTCGACAGAAGAAGATTTTGAGATTATCAAATTTATTGAGGATGGTGCCCCGTTTACTATGCTACTTGGAAAACCTTGGATTGAAAGAGATCAAGCCAGAAAGAAGGAAGAATAAGAGGTTTTAGAACAACAGAGACAAGAGTTAAAAGATTTCATGACCAGAAGGATCACGTAGTTGATTAAAGAATAGAAGAACAAATCGAAGCTACCTGACACTAGAAGCCTAGATGTCAAAGCTACAAGAGCATTAGAGGACTCACGGAAGATTGAAGTATCTGTCTGAGATATAGAAGAAGTATTACCCCTAAGTCTTAGGAGAGAATCTCAGCAGTGCAAAGTGACTATGTCCAAGGAAAATAAGAATCAGAATGGGAAGAAAATCATCGAGACAAATCTCACTGGAAAGAAGGCTAGGAAGCTAAGTAAAAATAGAGCTAATATCAACAAGCTACAGAAGATTACAGAGGGATCCCCGCAGAAAGAAAACTTGCAGAATTTGAACTTCGTCGAGATATCATACCGGTGACATAGGCCACTTCGTCGAGGTGAAGCAATATAGCCGTTAGAGGTTGATATATCAGTTTGGCTGCCGCTCCGAATGGATCGAAAAGCATTGATGGCTCACCACTAGACCATTGGACCACACCATAATGGATAGAACACAAATTAATTAGAATTATACACGTTGCAAAGAAAATTGTAGCCGAGATCGCCTATATATCTCATCGCACCATGCCCGAAGAACAATTTTGCCAACTGAGAATTTGAAGCCCGCAGACTAGCGAGTGTATACAGTGATCATCATGCCCTTGTTGTTCATTCCTTTCCAGTGTTTAAGAGCATTGTGACCCCGATAATTTATCTTGAGCGCGTATGTCCAACGAGCTCACCGCAGTCGAAGAATCCGTAACAGAAATTCTGCTTGATTTAATGACTAAGAGAATCATGTCAGAAAGAGGATTATCCACAGGTGTTCAAGCATCATCAACAAGAGGACTGGTAGCCTCTCTGTCCACTACTCAAGCCAGACCATCCCGACAGGTCGATGAGAATCATACTAAACACAGAGATGATATCGTGAATGCCAAGTTGATTCTGAGCATTCTACCTGCCTACCTACCCCCTCTAAGTGGTGCCATCAACTGAGACAGTGTACCCAGAGACTTTGACTATGCTTTGGTCACAGGGTACCTCCTGAAAGGGATACGCGCAATTTGAGCCGACCATGATAAGCTCACAACATTGAAGTTCAATGACTTCAACCTTGGCGACAGGAAGGCTTACAGCGTGCTCGCCCCGCACAAGTATCTGACCATAACTAAAGGAAAGAATTCAAAGATTATCCCACAGTAATGGACCCAGAACCTCGCGTAGTCCACACTTCTCAATGTGATGAAGATCCCGCACTTCGGCAGGCATCAGGAGGTGAATGCATGTGTAAAGTTACTGCTGTCCTACTACCACTGAGGATACTTATGGTTGAACCGTCGCATCACTGTGGATCCGACCTTGATCAATCGAATCACAGGGCTGAACATGCAGGGCCCTAACCCATAGGACTTTTACCCTGGAAAGACCTCAGACCGATCATTAGCACAGAGAATCAAAGAAACTTATGGCGATGTCGAGAAAGGAACGCGAGGTTACAAGGTAGCCTCTATCCAGAGCGGTGTAGTGCGCCTTGCCTGTTAGTTGATTGCAGGAAAGCTAGTTAGCAATAATAGGCCAACCCAAGTGACTGGATTCGTAGTTGATCTCGCAAGGAAGTGCACAGAAGGACTTCAAATGGATTGGGCACAGTACCTTGTAAACCAGCTAGAGCTTGATTGTCGAGAAGCACAAGACCAAGGGTATGAGTTCCACTTCAGCTGGCTTCTCATATTGATCGCTTTCATCACATGGGAGATGCCGAAAGGTGCGACCTTCCCAGACATAGATCCCTCTGAACCTTTGGCTGCGAAGTTCAGCACCTTATGGTAATCTAATGATATGAACAAGCAGTGGCAATCCAACGCCGTCTTCCATAATTACTACAACCAATTGAAGCAATCCATCCAATCCAAGCCTCGGATGACCCCGAATACCCTCCACAGGTTTTGTCCCTTAATGAAGTTCAGCGCAGACTGCCACTTTATTTATATAACAGTGAACACTGACAAGCATAAGCAATAGTTGCAGTCATATTACAAGTTGATAGAGGAAGACATCAAAGAGATCACCAAGGATTGGTCGGCAGACCTTCTCATTCCAGCCAACACTACGGAGTTGTCCGATGTAGACAGCCTGGAAGCTGCGTAGGATACACTCGGACCTAGTAAGATGAAAAAGCCTACAGAAGTTTAGGATATCGACAGCAAATCTGTGAGGACCACGTCCATTTCACCAGGCGAAGGGGGTGATGGCAAAGAAATAGAAGGCACAAAAATTGAACAACAGAAAGGCAAAGTACCACCACCTAGGGATGAAGAGGACTCCTCGAAGAAGAGGAATGTTTCGCCTTCGAAATCTTCCTCCCAGAAGAAACCTAGAACCCCTGTAACCAAGATGCGGACTACCCTCACATTGGATGATTTTAATTTCATCATTGCAGTTGTGAACGATGCTTCACAAGAGATATTAGAGAAGTAGGAGGTGAAGCAGGGGTAGATGTACAATCGTATCGAGACCGAACTCCAAGGAGTGCAGCAGGCACTCCAGTCTAGCCGCAAAGTCTTCACTACGCCTCTGACAATAGGAACAGTAGAACCGGGAGATGAGCCATTTCAACTCCATCGGATTGTTGATGTGGTTGAAGCTCGCCTTCGATAAGCTCAAGAAGACATAGCACAAGCCACCCAAGCTTTGACACAGGTACAGGGAATACTTGTCGAGTAGCACAGTGCTGTCGAACGAGAAAAACTTGCTCTTCAAGTACAGTGGAACAAAGAGAAAGCAAAGCTACACTAGAGCAAGGAGAAGTTGCTCACAGAGCAACTCGAGATAAAGGAACAGGTCAACAGATCACTTCTCTTTGTGACCATCATAGAAGTGAGAGTTGAAGAACGAATTCCACGGCAGGTGGCACAGCTTGAAGAAGTGATCCAACAACTTCAGCAACGCATCGCAGACCTGGAACTTTGTACTGTGCCCGAGACCCCTCAAGATATAAGAGACCTAAGAGAGGCAACTTCCTGCAACGCAGTTGGCAAATTGAAATCCCTTGAATTGGAATGCAAACAGTTGACTTCCAGGAGCGCTCAGACATATGAGACCCTCATGGAAAACCCAGAGTTGTAGGCATTGGAATCACAACTCCAAGAAGCAAAGCAGCATGCAGATATGTTACAAGCGCAGTTGAAGGCCTTGTCACCAGTCGAAAGAATGAAGAGGTTTCTAGAGTAGCACATGTCCTAGCAACAGATCCACATGATTCAGAGTAAAGTGATGGAAGTCTCTCAACGACTTCAACCAATGCAAGGGAAGGCATGTCAACTATTCACTGAAGTTGAAAACCAAGGAGTAGAACTTGAACAGGTTGTGAGTGCAGCAGAACAGTGCCTAGAAGGACCAGTCAATGATGCACTCATCGAGGAGTTCACTAAGCAAGAGGTTGTATCATTGTAGCAGGTCGAAGCAGCTCGAGCCAAGCTTGAGGCATTCGAGGTGGAATTGCTCATACCAGAGTGATTCGAGACGAGTCACAGGTGAGTGTTGCGGGCATGTTGGCCCTTGACCAAGTTTTGGGAGCACTTGGACATGTCTGACTGTTTTTGGGACTTCGACAGCCTATCGAAGATGGAGCGCTAGACGAAGCAGAGATCACAGGATCTCGGGCCATTTTGGGTTTTGGGAATATGTAATGGGAAAGGGATGTCAGCCCGTCGGTTCACCCACGCTTAGGCCCACTTTTATGTATAAATAGACGTCTAGGCATCTAGTAGAGTATCATTGTATTGTATCTATTTGATATAGGCTAAGTGCCAAGAAAGGATCTGCGTGATCGAGAGTTTTGCGCATTTTGTGTAGACTTGCAGAGCTTAGTGCAAGTCCCTGTGTGAAGATATAGAAGGCTTTGTGTTGAAAGGCAAGGAAGAAGGATCTAGCGAGCTGCGTAGATCTTCTATCCTGTGCGAAGTAAGGGTTTCTACGGCTCCGTGCTTGTAACCGATTGGCCGACGATAATAAAGAAGAAGAGTTGGTGGACGTAGCCCCAGGGTGGGGCTGAACCATGTAAATCGATGTATTATGCTATGTTCTTTGACTTGATGTGTTTATCTCTTCTTTTGCTAAGTGCTTTGATATATTTAGATATATATACTTATGTTTTGTGCTTCATTAGATGCATATGAATAGTAGATCTGATATGTATGAAGATGCTTAGTGTTCATCTACTGGATCTGATCTGTTTTACTGTTGCTAAGTACTAAGATACCTTAGATCTAAGTGAATGTTACGATGCTTTGTGCTACCTGCGAAGTATAATAAGGGTCAAATATTGATGAATGATCAATGCTAAGTGTTCTGTAAGCGATATAATCACAGATCTCTGTCCCATTTAAGGTTGCAGACACCTAAGTCTCGCAACCACCCCTACCTCTACCTCGGGTGAGACTTCGTCTACTTCGCACATGTTGTCGAAAGGGCTAGTAGTTCGGGTTTTGTTGGTGCATTGTTGTAGCGTTGAACCCTGGGCCTGCCCCTGTGCCAACAATCCTTGTGGGGGCCCTTGCCCCTACTCGCTAGATATCCTACTGTGCTACTCCCCGTACCTGTTCTTTGGCGTGGTGTATCGATATTGGTCCGCGTCAATCCCTCTTACCTAACGTCATTCTATGCCTGTTGTTTTTCGTCTAAACTTTCCCACGGTCTTTCCTCTCAATTCTTACTGTTGACATGACGTTATTTACGTACCCTCACCTATTGTACAATCTGATCCTGCATTGTAATTGGTGGTCGAGTGTTGGCTAGTCATATCCTGCTTGGGTTCTTTGTGACTTCCGTTGGGCCTTGCGTTGCCCTCCTCAATGTGACCTTCCTTGCTTAAGTTGTCATCATATTGTTTTTTCGCTAGTTGGATGCAGTCTATTCTGAATTGTCCATTTGGGATGTTGATCCAGGTAGTGTCTAGTTCTGGTCCTTCCTTGCTAACCCCCTCGTTGGCGATTCTATCCGCCAGGCCATTCGTTGACGTACGTACCCATTGCAACTCCACTATGTTCATCATTTGCAGATGCTCCTGGATTTTTTGTAGGGAGTGTGCCAAGCGCCAGTGTCTCTGAACCTTGCCCACTCTACTACCATTTTGGAGTCTCTTCACCGTGTTGATAACCAAGGTGGAGTCACCTTCCACAATACTGTTTTTCATCTTTTCGTGACTTATAATTTCGAGACCAAGCTCCAGGGCTCCAAATTATGTTGTGTTGTTGGTTGAATTTCCCATACTCTCAGTGTACAGCTGGATTATGTTACCATCACTATCTCTGAATACCCCTCCCATCCCTGTCATTCCTGGGTTTCCTTTTGTCGCCCCGTCAAAATTCAACTTGAGGAACCCTTTTGGAGGGGGTGTCTAGTTGCGCTCTCATATTTGGAGTTGCGGTGCTTGCCCTACCTGTGTGTTGTTGCACCTGTATTTTAGGTGAAAAACTTCCAATATGCGAGATTCCTGGCCTGTGAGTTGCGCTTTTCCAGTTTGGCAGTTGCGGCTCTGCATCGTTTGTCGTATTTGTGAGATTATGCTTCCTTCAGTTTCCCTTCTGGAAGGCTTTCATTCCTAAAGATGTGTCGGTTACTTTCTTTCCATATTTCCCATTTGATCATCCCCGGCATGAGTTTCTAGCAAAGTTTCATCATTTTATTTTCGTTGTAACTCTCATTCTAGTTGTTGATGGTTTTGTTGATGTTACCTTGGGTCCTATTGGACTAGAGAAAGATGTTTGCCACCCAATCCTAGATCTTTGATGTGTAATTACATTCATCGAGGAGGTGATTCGTTGTTTCTTCCTTAGCTTGACAGAGGTGGCATCGTGATGGGCCTATGAAACCCCTTTTCCTTAGGTTTTCCTAGGTTAGAATTTGGTTGTGAAGTACTATCCATTTGAAAATTTTGTTTTTTGGCCACTGGGGGCTGCCCCAAATCTTTCCCCACTATTGCGTCAGATCTTCTTGGTCCTAGTCCGCGATGTAATTCTAAGCTTCTTCTAAGTTGAATTCCCCACCATTTTTCCTACCCCATCTTAATTGGTCCTCTTCTTTTGAGACTACAATTTTCCTTTTCCCCAATTCCTCCTCCACCTCTTTCTTTATTGTTGCGATCTGGTCTCTATTTTGTGGGTTGAGTTTGTCCCAGATCCTCCATCTGTTGTGATCATTTTCTTGTTTCAAGTAGTGATGGATTTTGATTTTGCCTTGCATGGTTATTTCCTATTGGATTTCCTCCATGTCCAGATTTTCCATTCTGGGTTCCTGTTGCCACGCGTCCTCCCAGAATCTAGCTATTTTACCATTCCTCACTTCCCAGAAGTTGTGTTTTTGGATCCAGGTCTTGTTGCGCCAGGCTAGATTCCAGATGGTTGATCCCTCCCTTATGCTCATAAAATGAATTTGATCCCGGTCGTTGATGTCCGAGGCATACTTGGCCTTCCAGACATTTGCCCACAGTGATGATTTTTCTTTGACCCATCTCCACCAGAGTTTCGCCCTGTAGGCATCGCTGGTTACTTGTGGGTCTTGTAACCCCAGGCCTCCTTTGCATTTTGGTTTGCAAACCTTCTGCCAGGCCAACAGGGCCCATTTTTTCTTATTTTCTTCTCCTCGCCATACGAAATCCCTTTGGATGGCTCTTATTTTTTGTATTTTTCCTTTGGGAGTCGGAAACACTGACATCATATAGGTCGGAATTGCTTGCAAAACCGCTTTGGTCAGGATAAGTCTCCCCGCTAGATTGAGGGATCTGTAAGTCTAGTTTTTCACCCTCTCCTGCAGTTTATTGATCACTCCTTCCCATGTTTCCATTTTGCATGCTCTGTCTGTCAGAGGGATTCCTAAGTATTTCGTTCGGAGGGTTTTGCGTTCAAACCCAAAAATGTTTGCCAAGTTTCTTTGAATTGTAGGGTTGGTATTGAAGAAGCAGATCATGGATTTGGAGTGATTGATCTCTGCTCCTGAGGCTTCCCCAAACTCTTCTCAGATTATTTTATAGACTTTTTATTCCTTGACCGTGGGTTTGTCATGGAGTAAGGTGTCATCAACGAACTATTGGTGCATGGAAGTAGGGCAGTTTTCGAAAGGTTTCATGCAAGTTATTTCTCCTACAACTGTTGCGCTTTTTATGCTTCTACCGAGTCCTTCCATCATCAAAATGAACAGGAGAGTGATAGCGGATCTCCTTGTCTGATTCCTCTTGAAGGCCAAAAGGGTTTGGCTAGGGATCCATTTATTAAGAGCGAGTAACTTGTCGTTGAGACTAGGTTGAAAATCCAGTTGATCTAGTGTTGTGTGAAGCCAAAGGCTTCCAGAGTGTTGACCATATAGTGCCAGCTAATGTTGTCATAAGATTTTGCTAGGTCAAGTTTGATTATCATCCCCCCTCTCCTCTGGATTTTCAGTGTGTGTATCAGATCATGAGCATGGATGATGTTATCCAAAAATTTTCGCCCTTCTACGAAACTCACTTGTTCTTGTGAAATCAATGTGGGTAGGAGAGGTTTCAATATATTGGCTATGACTTTGGAGATTATCTTGTAAACCACATTACATAGAGTAATCATTGTGGCATTTAGTGCTTGAATGTCTGGAGTCTTCCACCACCCTATAAATGTCATGTTTGACCACTTCCCAGTAGGCTTTGAAGAATTCCACTGTGAAACCATCTGGACCTGGGAATTTTCCGTTGGGCATCTCTTGGACCACTTGGTCAATTTCCTCCTTAGTGATGGGTTTGTTTAGATTGATATTTTGTTCCTCGGTAACTAGCCGGGGGATGTGTTGAGTTATCCTTTGTATGGCCTTCGTTCGGTCTTAATTGGGTTCCTGGGCTATCCCATGGAAGTGATTTACCAGTATATTTTCAATCTCCTTATGGAATTCTCTCTCTATCCCATAATGATCCCGAATTTTCAGTGTTTTGTTGTGGGTTCTTCTAGCAATGGTTGTTCTATGAAAAAACTTGGTATTCTTCTCTCCTTCCTTTAGCCACATGATTCTAGACTTTTGGTGCCATAGAGTCTCTTCCTGCTAGCATATTGCTTCCCATTCCTGGGCCATTTGGATCTCTTCCCTTTTGGTGCTGATCTCTTCCAACTCTCACTGGTATAGTCGTCAATATTCTTCTTTATGTTGATGATATCGTTCTTGTGGGAAGGAGTCCCCATGATCTTAGAGAGCAACTAAGAATCCTTAAGGATTTTCTCTCTAATATGGGTATGATTGTTAATACTGACAAAACAAAAGTCATTATCATTAAATCTAATAAGATCACATATGATACTTTCATATATGACAACAACAACTTGGAGGAAGTGACTTTATACAAATATCTTGGAATAGATTTTCACCACAAGCTCAACTAGAATTATAGCATTGAGAATAGGATAAATGGAGGACGAAAAACTTATTATGGGCTTGAAAACAATTGTAAATCAACGAATCTTTGGATATGGGATAAGAAAAACCTCCTCTTTGAGACTCTTGTTACTCATGTTATTATATATGGATGTAAAGTTTGGGGATGGAGTATCTCTTGAGAGTCATGGAGAAAGATAAAGCAAATCCAAAAGAATTTTATAACCTATAATCTCGATATTAAAGGAAATGTGTCTTATTATATCATCCTCTTAGAGGCAATCCTTTCCCCCCTTTGAGAGAACGACAATGACTAGATACCTAATGTATAAGAATAAGTTAAATAGCATGGAACTAAGAGGCTTCCTAAAATTGTTTCAAACTCCAGCCATAACCACCTTCAACTCAAGAAGGGATGGAATAAACATGCCCAATCTTGGCTAAGCCATTAGGGAATCATGGAAGAGACCATTTTGCAGAATAAGGATATTATTAAAAATATTATTAAATCAAAATTTAAGGATAAAATGTGGTGTGATAAAGAGTTAGAGGGGGAAAAAATTAAGGTATTATAAGGAGGTAATCAACCCTAATCTAGAAGATCAAAATTATCACTTTGTTTTTAAAAGTGTAAAGAAAAAAATAAGCATTACTAAAATAAGAACAATTGTTCATGAGCTCCATAGTGAAATGGGGCGTTGGTCAATTCCTAAAACAACTTGG
>JZKD02S1756907.1:19628-47375 GCA_000966675.3 Picea glauca
GACTAGAGTAAGAAAGATTTATACTAATAATAAGCTTATATTGTCATCAATGTTCCTATGGTTAAAGACGTTTAAGTGAATACTTAATAACTTGATTTTAACGAAGCAAATAGGAATAGAAGATCAGTTGCATGGGCACAAAGATAAGACTTTGATGCTCAAGTAAAAATCACAAGAATGAAATTAGAGGTTGGAATCATGGTGATATAAACTGTGACGAAGGAAAGAGTAAGATACACATATTTTTAAGTTTATGGTAGCGGTAGGAATTTATATATATATATATATATATATATATGATTGTTGTACGGAGAAGGAATTAAAACTATGCAATATCTCTTTATGTTATATGTTTTATTTGAGAATGAGAATTGCACGGATACATCTTCACAATTTGTGGGAATACTTTCCAAAAATTAAGGGGATGTTATAGGGAACTTTGGGGCCCTATAATGGATCTTATTCCAAAAAACAAAATTGTGCATGTGTGGATCTTATTCCAAATATTATGTGTGTGGATTTTGTTCCAAATATTATGTGTGTGGGTGGAAATACTCTCCAAAGATTAAGGGGATGTTATAAGGAACTTTGGTGCTCTATATGTAGTGGATTTTTTTATGTAATTGATCATATATAATGGGTCATGTGTGTGTAATTACTCTCTAAAAATTAAGGGGATGTTATAGAGAAATTTGGGGTCCTATATATCATGGATCTTATTCCAAATATTCAATGTGTGTGTATTATTTGTGAATTATTGGTGAAAAATGAGGTGTGTGTTATTTGTGAACCATTGGAAAAAAAATAAGGTGTGTGTGTGTGTGTTATTAGTGAACTATTGGCAAAAAATGAAATCCGTGTTTGAGTAAGTTAAATAGGGAAGAAATAATATTAGGAAGAACCAACCACTTTTTTATTTGATTTATTAAGGGAAATGATAAAGTTTATTTATTTAGTTAGTTTTGACATTCAACATTCCTTTGACAATTATATTATCAATATAATAATACGTACATAGAATTAACCAAAAACAGATGGGGCCACACTTGCAACCACCATAATTACTAGTGAAAACTACCAAACTAGAAAAAAGAAGTTTTCTTATGCCAAAACACTTGAGTACATAGATGACCACCATATCACAACTCCAAAATAACATAAATTGGAGTCTAGGAACCACAAGGCACAATGTCGATCATAAACACTAAGATATAATCAAGCCAACAACCAATCGGGGTTCATCATGGTCATTAGGGCTATATCCCCATCTAATAACTAGGGTATCATCATCCACAAGATACTCTTCACCATCATTAGCTGGATTAGGAGGTTTTGGGTTCTCTAATATGGCCAATCCTAAAATCAAAATTTATTTATCCTTTCTAGCTAGGGCGAGAGGCCAACTATATCCATGCTCCCACCTTTCTTGAACCTACTTGCATACCCAATGTTGAGACCTACAATCACCTTTATTATACTATGCTCACTAAGACCAAGAAGGGCCAAGTAGCTCCCTACACATTCTATAGCAGAGGGAACAACCTCAAAATTCCAAAAGTTGTTCTAAATGCTCCATCTCCATTCAAATATTCCATACTTGTAATGTAATCTACATGAACACACTAGCATATGTTAGTGTGTCATCATACCACATGAAATTTCGTGAAGGTTCTCTAGCATTAAACAACACTTTGTTTCATTTCTTCCATAAAAAGGAAAGCACTTCAACATGAACAAGCATCTAGGTATAATGGATTTTTGTATCCTATGGCACACAATGGCTTAACAAGGAATTTTTCGACAAAATGGATATAGGGAGGTATCATTGACACAAAAAATTCCCAGGCCCATGTAGAGTAGACTTGGCTAGGGGACAAATCCAAAAAACATGTTTCAAGGTTTCACCTCCCTCACATTAGGGACACCATGGATTTTGCAATCCTAGGTATGTTACTCATTTATCCACTGACAAACCTATCACAACAAGAAACTATGAAAATAAATACTTCTTTGTCTCCAAGGTCAACTTCCAAAGGATTTACCACAAGCATAACCATGCTTTATGCTTGTACCAAACTCACTAAATCGTATTCAAACAAATTTCAAATACTAGTTTGAGACATGGCCATTTGTAGCCTAGCACAATTTTATATCTAGTGAACATTGTGGCACACCCCCATTTTCAATCTTGCCACCATGCTAAAGGTTCTTGAAGGCCCAACTTAGGAAGAAGATCACCAGGGATTAGGATTTGTACACTTTCAAGAATAAACTTATATAAATTGGCCTATCAAAATTTATGTTTATGTTTTGTCTAGGGGATACATTCCCTCCTTTTGTTGTCAACCAAGTCCTCGACTGTCTAAATATCCCTTTTAATTAATCACAACACTAAAAACCATGTAGACTTGGCCAATATCCTCCCAATGAGTTGGATGGGGGAAGAGTGCCATAAAAAAATTCATTAAATGGCAATTCATGGTTGCCATTAGAGAAATTTTGAGGTCTAAAATGGGACTCCTAAGGAAAATAATAAAATAAGAGTTATGAATATTCAAAGGGAAAGAAAGATGACTACTTTTTAATCGTTTTTTCAACTTATCTCCTTATATGTCTTCTCAAATTTCAAGTGTAGGCACTTGTTGGATGTAGAATTTTAATTATACATCCAATGAGTACCTACACTTGAAATTTGAGTAAACATATGAGATAGCTTGAAAATATGATTAAATTTTGCAATTTGAGTAAACATATAAGGATATAACTTGAAAATAGGATTAAATTTTGCATCTAATGAGTGCCTACACTTGAAATTTGAGTAAACATATAAGGAAATAAGTCAAAAAACTGATTAAAAAAACAATTTTCTTTCTTTTCCCCCAAAACTATTTACCCTTGAGGTTTACATCATCATCTTGAATCCTACTGGTTCTTCTAAAGTTGATGTTGATAGCACATTTTTTGGTTTGAAACCCATTTTTGACCTCAACATTTCTCCATTGAAGGAGAGATCTCTCCATGTTAGAATCTCATATACTTTAAACAACAAAGGTTCCAACTATCTTAACTTGTGTAAGATTGATGACCATGTTTCGCGGGGAAATAAACTGCTAGGCACCCTTAACTAGTATATAGTTTGAGTAGAACTTTCTAAGCCTCAATCCCACTCATGGTCCTCACCACCTATTTGGAACAAAGACCCTGGCCTTGCATCCAAGTTTTGATTATACCCAAACCATGATATTCATGAGAGCCACAGAGAACCCAATTGACCTTGTGAAATTCTTTTCCATTAGCGTTGTTGGTCGAAAGGAAGTACCTGAGAGCCTTTTCCAAGTATTAATAACCCAACTTAGAAGGCACACAAAATAAATAAGGATAGGCATGAGTCGTGGGCAATTATGCAACTTAGCTATTGTCACCAAAGGCCTTGTGATTCACTCATCAATTTTCTTTTCAACCCTCTACACCACCACTTCTCAAAAATCCTTAAGAGAAACCTGGAAAGCAATGGGAATACCAAGGAATTTAAATTTTTGACCCAGTGGAAACTAGGACCAATTCTAAACAGCGAACTAGTATGGATCTGGGTGTTGACTTTCTATATAACACAAGGTTTTAAGACATTGCATATTCACTCACGAGGCCAAATAAAATGTATCCAGACACTCCATTCCACTGTCTTAAGAAACTTGATCCCCAAAAATGGTCAAAAAGAGTCATCATCGAAGTGGTTTTCATTAGCTAGCCATCATCGGTTTCAGGGAGTGGGATCCCTTTAAAAAGACCTACTCCAACCTTATGACATATCAAATAGCCTCGGGCTTCAACAACCAACACATACAAGGCTGGAGTGAGTGGACAACCTTTCCTTATGAATCAAAATAAACCAACCTCAGATTTGCAACTTTGATGGGCCGAGACATAGAACCTTCTACACCAAGGGTCTCCACAACACCAGTGAAGGATTAGCCAAAGCCCAAGTCCTTAAATATCATAATGATGAATGGCCACTCAACTCAGTCATAAGCTTTCTCAATTTCACTGTTTATTTTTATCATTTTTTTTTGCAAGTCATTGTGGGAGACTGCATCCAAACCTTATGGTATTAGGGTACTCCAAAGACACTTCAAAGCTCAAAGAGTGTGGAGATGTGTCCCTAATATTCCATCCAAAATACCCAATGTTATTAGGGTACTTACAAAGTGTGGAGATGCGTCCCTCATGGTGTTTCCATCACGTTTCACAAAATTAATGATATTGGAAGCTACATTTGTTGCTTGAAGGATTATATATCATAGTTGTCTGCTTTGAACATGAGGTTCCAATTGGGATGAGCATAGTGAAACTATTGTAGCTTGTTACCCCCCATTCCTAGGGATAACTAAGGAGATTATGTATCGAGGCCCTTAGGTTGTAGACATGGAGTACCGAGAGGAAGATGAGAAGGAAGGGGACCCCTACCATACGACACATCATCATTTGATTGATGGAAACAACATCCACCAAACCCAACTTAGCCCATAGAGGACATCATGTCTTGCTTCATGAGGTAAAAAATATGGTGTTGTGGTAAGTTTCATTTTATATTTGAAGCATTTGAACATGTTGCAAAGGGTCCTTTCTTGATTTTGAAAATGTTTGCTTGGAAATTATGTCTTTTTCTTTATTTCACCTTGGTGGTTGACATGTTGTCCTAGTAAGTGGGTTACCCTTGGGAAAAGGGTTTCTACTAGGGCTCTCTTTGTTGATTCATCGTACCATTATCTCACATACTTATCACTTTCCATCACTTCTTACCTTTTGTCTCCTCATCTTTTGGGTTTTCGGGCATATTGAACCAAGAAGGGCTTGTACCTCATTTCATGGGAAGAAGGGGTTGAAGGCCCAGAGGCTTGTAGCTTGCAAAAGATAAAATCCAAATATTAATCCTCTAGATGATCGCCCTAATGGTCTTGAGAGTAATGAAATTCTTCTCCATAAAATATTCAAGGACCTGTGAAATAAAACACATAACTAATAAATTCATTGCTTGTTTAGGGAATGCATTGTCGTGTCTTTTACTTTCCTTGCACATGGCACTCAATGTGTTCTAGCCTCAAGTAGAATTGTAGTACTCTTTACTTTCCCTTGCATATATTACTCAATGTTCAGACCTTAATTAATTAATGGTAAACAAAATGGCTTGGAAAAAGGTTGCATTGAAAACGAGGATGCAACACACCCTCTAAAAAGGCACCCATAAATGAGACAATATGAGACCTTGTATGTCAATGCACAATAGGCACACCCCCATCGACCTCATACTCTTTTACATGACTTAGAGAGTGTACTCTTAGGAAACACTCCTAGACTTGGGGAATAATCCACCCAATAAAGCACCTTGACAACCCTCCCATACTTAAATCTGGCAAGTTGTATAAGGTCTTTGATTATTTGTGTATTTTGAAAAGGGAGAATTCGATGCACATGTTTGGGTGGATATTTTATTAGATATGGATTACTTGGAATGATACTTGTGACTTGTATAACCTCGAAGGGAGAATATGTTTGTCTTTGCAGGACTTTGCTAGGTGAAAGTCTTTTCATGGAGGCACAAGGTCACTTGGACCTTCATTGGGGCATGAAGCCCATGTGCTCCCTCTCCTTGGACACATGGGAATAGAATGTTTCCCTTGGAGGAAATTGGACACCATGAGATGAGCATGTTCCATCATTTTTCACCCCAATGTTGGCCTTGGAAGGCCCAAAACATCACCTGATATTCCCTAGACATCACATGAGGGATACGGTTTTGATAGGGTTTCTCATGGATAATGGTGATGTGGTATGGTTAGATGGAGAGAGACATATACTTGGAATACTTTAGATCACTTGGTGGCATGGTGTATGGCCTTTGGAGGCCCAATGTTCTTCGCTCAAGGGAAAAACGTCTCTCCTAGAGGCCTAGTGTCACCCTTCAGGGAATGATGTCACCCCTAAAACGGGAAATTTACTTTATGATTTTGTAATTTTGAATTGTAAAACGAAAATAGAGGAGGTCGGCCTCCCTAATTTATGTTTGACTTTATATAAGTGGACAAATTGGTGTTACAAGGTGTTGTGGCCGCAACAACCCACCTTTACTTTTGTTTTTACAAGTGAAAGAAAATGAGCCCCCTACTAAAATTTCAATCCTATTACCTAATCCTCTACTACTTGAGCCTAAGGTTATCTCTTTGCCTACATTGAGGGAGTTGGTGGTTTTCTCTTGATTGATGATTGTTTTGATGGAGGTTTATTATCTCTTTTGATATTATGATTTCAAATGTCTTCATGATTCTTAGTTTACCTATGATGTTTCGTTGACATGCATATGAGTGGTTGACACATTGTCTTCCTACCTTATACAGTTTCCCAAGTGTTTAATGATTTTATATGATTGTAAGGTTTGATGATCTAGTACATGTCTTGAATGAGTTTGATGTAGGTTGTTAATTATTTCCCTAGATGACTTATTCAAAGGTTTCTAGCATATGGTGCTTAACATCTTCATCTTTATACTCTCATATATTGGACAACTCTTAACTTGATTCATAAGGTCACTAATCATGTCTATGTGCTAGAGATTAGATGCATAGAGATATCATGATAGTTATTTAATTTGGATCTTAGATGATTTCCTTAGAAAAACCTCACATCTTCATGTTCTTCAAAATCTATACTTATTCATGAGTTTTCTTAAAGGAAAGGAAATATAATGTTTCTGATATGTTGGTGAATGTCCTCTTAATTGCATAAATGATTTTGACTCCTTCTGTGGTTGCAGGAACAAGTTAGCATGATATCCTTTCTTCACGATTTCTCCAGCCTTGAGATGGATGTGGGGAAATCCTTTGATCTTCTTCCCCTTTTATATTTCCCTTTCTTTATTAAGTTTTCCCCTCTTTTCTTCTTTTATTTTCCCTAAACAAACCTCGTAGTTGGATTCTTCTTGACAAGAGCTTTCCAATTACTATAACCATAATTAAATCCAAGTCTCAGATCAAAATTTATGACTTCCCAAAGTTTCCTAATCAAAACTCACCTTTTCCACCTCACTTCCACGTGGCTTCCATGGGGTTCGCTCTCACATATTCCATCCAATTTGGCATTGACCCATGGTGTTGATGTGGTATCCACTACCTTCCTTGATCGTCGCTGAGATTTTTCTCGACTCTTCTTCCCAGCCTATCGATCATGTACTCCGACAATGATTTCGAAGCTTCATCGTCCCTGGAATTCACACTCTTCATTGTTTGAGTCCTTCTCCATCAGAGTACATCTACTCCTAATATCACAACTCACTCTGATGACCCTCCCCCAATGAATGGTTGGGATTGAATTTAACTCACTACTCAATTGACAACCTTCATTTGTTCTTGGAGTTGATGGCCTTACGTCTACAATACTCATAGTACAAAGATTTATGTCTATTTATTTGATTAACGAATGTTCCTTCATTGCCTTGGATCGAATCCTTCTCTTCTTGTTTCGCACAACAACGTTGTTCACAGTTGATTTATTTGGCAAATTACGCAGGCTCTTTTGAAACTAGGCCCCTTTTCCTTCCAAGAAACCAACACTAGAACCATGGGCTTATTACTTTGAAAAGTTTTGCAAGCTTAAACCTAGAGCATATTTCCAGAATGAAACTCTCCCGAGCCATCGAGCTTTTCCCTGAGTGAATGGTCAGATTTTTTTTCGTGCGACGATATTCGGGTTGCAACTTTGGATGGTAAGAGTTAACACTTTGAATGGTCTCCTTAATACTTTTAATGTTCCTAAGCCAATGTTTTTTCTCATAACACTAATTATTAACTGTTTGTTGTGTGTGTTCATGTGTTTGCAGGTGTATCCATAAAGATGTGCATTTGGATTATTCAATGTTGATTCACCAATAGATATGAAGCATACAATCATAAATAAGAAACAAGATATAATAACACCATTAGAGAATCAACAATGTCATATTTGACCTTTATTTAGATAGTAAGGAGATCTCGTATACAAGAGATTTACAGATCTGGAAGAAATCCCCAATAATAAAAAAATGGGATACCAACCGATACAATAAGAAGAATAATACAAAGATTAATTCCTCCCAAAGTATGTAAGAGAAGATATCCAAGCCTCCAAATTCCACCAACAAGAAAATCTGACTGAAGATGGAAGAACCTGGTCAACACACTGCAAAACCCCTCCAATTGGTTGAGTTGCGCCCTGCTCTGGATGTTGCCAAACCCTCAAGTTTCGGCCCACCCTTTCCTAACCTCCAAATCCTTCCAAACCCACCTGGAATGTAGATAGGGCCTATAGAAACCTTAGGACCAAGTCTCAATATGATCTGATAAGTACTGCTCCTCCAACTAGACAATCCCTAAACTGGAGTGTGCCCTCCCTGGTTGATAAAGTCAAAGAGGGTATGTTCTCCCCTCTAGGAACCTCCAAATACCACCAAACTCTACAAGATAATAGATTGGTCCATTGCTACCAATATGATGAAGTCTCAAGACAATATATGAAGATATGAGCCTCCAAACAATGAAAACCACTTTCCGTAATGCGCCCTCCTTCTCTCCAAATTGTACCAAGCTCACAGAAATAAACTGCAAGGATAAAATCCTCTGGAATAGACCAAGAATGATGTCAGGGACCCTACGAAGAGAACCCGGGTGTTACGTTTCCAAAATACCTTCTCCTTCCTCCAAATCGAACCAATATCTCCAAGATGGTGTGCCCCCTAGCTGGAAACCCCCCTCGGTTTCTCCCTATACTAGAAATTTCTTGTAGAACCAACCTGCAACACTGTAGAATGGTGTGGGAGGATTATTTCACCTCTAGGACCAATCCTGGATCAAGGAAAGTGGGATATTTCACCACTGAGTTGATCTCTAGGGTTTTAGACTCAAAAGCCTCAAAACTGATTGTGCTCAAGAGCTCCAATGTAAATAAGATAATAATCCAGAATGAATAAGGAGTGTGCCATGCCCTTTCCTTTACAGCTCAAATATGATCCTCCATTGAGTTAGTTTACCCCTAGGGTTAACTCTTAACCTAAGTCATGTTTTTCTTTTTCTTTGTTGAGTTACCCTTTTTCCACAAAGTCAACTTAATTTTAGAATATTATGCTTTATGCTTGACTTTGTCCCCAATATGCCTGAGACTATAATCTAGTGGGGAAAGCTAGACTGTTGAGTCTCTCTAATCCTCTTCATCAAGAGGTGGGGGAAATTACAATACTCTGAACGAATTTTGAATCGTGATCATTGATTGTCATTGAAAGGACGATCCATATATTCCATGTGCAAAACAAAGCTATGGGGGAATATTCTTCGATACCCCTTGTCAATATCGTGAAACTCCACAAGACATATGGATGGTGGATAATCAGCTCTGAATGCACACCATCACCCCTTTTTGGGGTTTTAACCTTTGACACAGAAATCGAAGACGAAATATTCTTCTATTATTTTCTTTGATCCCTTTTCACTGGTGTGTTAGAGTAGGCTGTGAAATGGCTCCTCTAATGGATGATGTAGATTTCTCCATATCCATTGAATGATTAGATCTCACTCTTTGAGTTAATACGTCAAGATGGGAATTGAACTAGAGATAGGAAGACTCTGATGCAAGGCTCTAAACACACACTATGTTATTTTTGGGGTCCAATGGAAAATTGATCAGAACTGTTGATCTGGCAGTCTTTCTCTTTTGCAGGTTCAAGAATTAATGGTTCAGATTAACCCACGGGCCTGGTCAATGGTTGTTGAGTAACAATTTTTAAACACCCATAACTTTTTCTACATGCGTCATAATGAGGCCCTTGATACCTCATTGGAAAGGTATCATGCTAAGGAACTAAGTGGTATAGGTATCCATGCCAAAAAACTGATAGAATACATTATAAAATGCATAAAATAGACAACCGTGGATTTGGTGGGAAGAACGGTCATACCAACTTCAAGCAATCATATATAGGGCTACAAGTAACGAAATCATGCACGAGATAGCTTGATGGAAATATTGAGGAGAGAAGAACACGATGTCATGGTAAATTTTGGTAGTCTAAAATAGAAAATACTCCAAAAATAAAGAACACAAATCATACCTAAATTTAATCAGAATATGGGTGGTTTATGTTCAAACAGTCACATTTGAATCCACAGGAGCCAAAACTACATCTTCAAGAGCACGATGAAAGACTGATATGAAGGAGAATAATATGGGATTATCTTAGTCAACAAAGAAATGCCCAAAAACTATTTGACTAGAACAAGAAGACAAAATATTGGAATCAATTATTATTTTTAATGAATAATCATTTGTAAATTGATTTAGAGAAAAATAACCATCAAGGAGTCCTTTCGGATTCTCCTTGTAATGACCACACATTTATTTTTGAAATTCGAAATAAAAAACTGAAGGAAAAGGAAATGAAGTGTCAAGAGAACTGAAGAGTCTCTCTCTCGTCTTATAAAAAAA
Source organism: Picea glauca (assembly GCA_000966675.3). Lineage (NCBI taxonomy): Eukaryota > Viridiplantae > Streptophyta > Pinopsida > Pinales > Pinaceae > Picea > Picea glauca. The sequence continues at coordinate 30,132 of JZKD02S1756907.1, forward strand.
ACTCATATGATAGACCTGAGGACTTTTTCCCTTTGTAACAAAAGATGGTACTATTACTTTTGAATAATTAAGAGTAGAAGACATTCTGAAGTCATAATTGTTTGCAAATGATTGTGGGACTATTCTACACTTGTAATTGTGGTTTAAGTTTTCTGGGTATTGACCATATGAACTATTTATGTGCTTAGTATTCAGGATTCTTATGTTGTTGTGATTTCTTATGAGTGCAGGGATGATGTTACAGATTTCCTTTTCAACTATTTGAGATGACATCTGCAACATTATTGTGTTAACATGTCTTGGCTATCATGAACTATTTCTATTCTCAAGATATCATCTCAAGTTGTTCTCATCTATTAGTTTTTCTCCCATGATATATTATAAGTAGTTAAAATAGATTAGTTTCCTTTAGTTGGATTAGTCTTAGAATTATTTAGAACTCTTTGGGGGGCAATTCATTGTCTTTAACCTTTCTATTCTTTTAATTTTGAGAAGAAGTGAGGTCCATATACTCGCGGGAAAAACTGCTCCAAATGAGAGTAGGTATGATTGAGACCTGTCCTTGGCCATCTTCCCTCATCTACTTGATAGGCCATTCGGATATGTCAATAGAAATGGTGCTAGAAGGAGGGTCAGATGACAAATTGAGCCTGTGGAGTCATTCTTGTTCATTTGTTTTTCAATTTACTAATGGATCCATCCCATATCCCTTTATGGAGGTGTTTTTCTAGTACTGTACCTCCCAAACCTCCTAGAAATATTTTACATTTCTTGTCACAAGTGAGATTTGATGGCAAGAGTGAAATATTTGCATCTAAACATGCTTTTCATTTATGGGAATTTTGTGGTTCTCACAATATTACTTATGGAAATTCCATTTTGTCACTTTTACAGGTCAGGTTAAGAGCTGGTGTGAGACCTTTTCGGCCACATCTATTCACACATGGAAACAATTTATGCCCGAATTTTGCATGCTTTTGAGAATTATGATTATGGTGATTTGTGTGTAGAGATTTTAGAGCTTAAGAAGAACGAATATGAATCCATTGAATATTTTTTTATCAGATTTAGTCATCTTTTCTATAGGTTTCCTTTGGATGATAGGCCCTCTAACCATGATTTGATTTCCTTCCTAATTTCTCTTATTAATGAAACATGAGTCAGTGGATGAAAAATATAAATCACCTTTTAATCTTTCTTCACATGATGATTTGGATTTAAATGAAAATGTTGAAAATACCAATGGTTTAGATGGACTTCATATGTCTTGATATTTATTTACTGTGGGGGATATAGATCAGATAGATATTTTTTTTCCAGAAGAAATATATGTATCCTCTCATCACTCCAATCCCCCTTTCTTTCTTTGTGACGAATAATAGACCTCTTGTGTTGTAAATTCAAGTTCATATTTTTTGTAGTTGCCCAAGAGCAAGATTTTCCTATTGATAATGGGACACTTCGGGTCACACCGATGGTTATTTCAAGATCTCATTATCCGCTCTCTTCTTTCCCATCACAAGAAATGGAGGAGGGAGCAATGGAGAAAAACTTGAAAGCTAATCATTTTCTTAATAAAGGAAATCTTGACACACTTAAAATGAATTCTTCTTCACACATGGATAATTTGAAATTGATTTATGTTAATTTGGATTGTCTAGGTGTTTCAAATTCTCCTAGTTCAAGTGACATAGAGCAATATTGTTTTACTATTGTTGATAGATCATTTACTTAAACCTTTTTTTCTAATGATTCTTATAACTTGCTTCTCTCTTATAACCATGAATATGCTTTGGAAGATATTTCAGATTCTCATATTGTGCAGGAGCAAGATAACCACACTAATTTTTTCACTTCAGAAGAAGAAATAAACATGCAGGACATCTTGAGGAAGAATGTGTTGGTTGTGAAACCATTCCTAGTATGCAGCCAATCAATTCAAAATCATCCAACGATGTTTTTAAAGAGGAGGAATTATTATCCAGGGAGTCACTTTCTGCAAATTTTTCTTGTTCTAAAGAATTTTTTATGTCTCTTAATTCTTCCACTTATTTTCATTTGTATATTGATCTCTTTAATGGTTTTACTTTGCAGGAAATCACCCACCATCCGACTCAAATAGACTCAATTGGGATGGCCCCTTTGGAATAACTTGATGGTGGTGATAGGCATATGGATTATAGAGAGGATAAGACCTCTTCCCATGAACTTATTAATTAGATTCCTTATCAGCCTTTTTCATGGGATAAAAGGAATGTTGTAGTAGATGTATATCAGACCATGTATTTTTTTTTTCATCTTCACTTTTTATCAATAGTGACTGTTGTTGTTTAAGTATCCCTTTACTGGATATTATTGATATTAGTGGATCTCACCATTGTCTTGAAATTGCCTCTCATACCATGGTGGATGCTAGTCTATGTAAATCATTTGTTTCCGCTAATTTGTCTCAAGTTGATGGTTACTTGAAGTGTGAGTCCAAGGAGGATTGACAAGATAATGAGGAACTTCAGTCTATACCGATGGTTATGTCGGGCCCTTATTCTTTTGGTTTGTCTTCAAGGACAAAAAAACTTTATTAACATGAAGATTCTCTCACATAGCACACTTCACACAAATTCTATGCATGATTCCCATTTGGTATGTTACTTTCCATTGAACTCCCTCCATCAATTCTATGATAGTAATGCAATATTTCATGATAGAATTGAAGTTTGGTTGGAGAGATCTTACTCATATCAATTCCCCATGAATTTAAACAATGACATTTTTAATATCGTGGATAGAGTTTAGCATGAGTTAATTTTTCCCACTTTTAGTCGATTATTATTCCAAGTTCTATTACTAATCTATTTTCATGAACATATGCTTGTAGGCTTGGGATTACTTGGATGTCTACATTGGAATTATGAATTTACATAATTCATTTTTTAGTCATTTGTAGCATAGGATAAGAGTAGGGTAGAATAGTCTGTTGTCTTTCCTCTGCATAGTTTAGTTTAGTTTTTTAGTTTTTAATTAGTTTTTTGTTTGCATTATCTTTTCATTATTGTTGGTTGATCAATAAATAAATTCTCAGCAAAGGTGGAGAGAAATAGAAGGCTTGACCACTAATTTTCCCTTGATTGGATTTTTCAATTTAATTTTGATGCGGGGATAATTTTCTTCATCTCATTCTAAAATTTTCCTATGTGTTGGGTAATTTTCATATCATCAGTTTCATGCATGATTATCATATCAAATCTTGTCAAAGCATGTTTTCATCTTACAAGTGGAATATTTTTAAATAAAGATACTATTTATTTCCTCTTGGGATGAAAATGAACACTCAAAGATATTCAAACATCATATGAATATGATTCTAACTGGAAGCTTTTGCTTGATGGAATTTATTATGAGTGTTATTCTTGTTGTCCCATACCAATTAAATTTAAATTATGAGTATTAAAATTATGCCCATCTGAAATTCAAGCCACTCCAAATCCTTGTAATCCCATTAGATGATTATTTTTCCTTGGGTTTGGAGTTGTCCAAATCATTTCTTTCACATTCACTCTTTTCTTCGATTACTTTCAGCCAAAACAAATTTTCTGCATAAATTTTTTCTTGCATAAAGAGCTTAGTTGTTTTTTATTTCTTTTGAGTTATTTTATGTTAGCACTTTTAGTTTTAATTTCTGGGCACTGGCTGCACATATCTTATTCTTTGTTCAGTTGGTTTTCAAGGAGAATTCTCATCCATTATCTTGCAGCTCTCTTCACCCAAGCTTCCTCTCATACACATCAACAAGAGATATTCATTTATACTGTCTAGATGCATTTTTTGACAATTTTGGACAATATGGCAATTTAAATCTTTTGCTGATATATTTTTAAGAAAAACACTTGGGAACCAATCATTTTATTCCCCAACTCACTAGTCAACTAAGGTCTCAATCCTAACATTATCAATCTGACGGATTTTCAGACCTGATATTTTCTTGAAAAATATCTTTTCATCCATTGGGTTTGCCGATTTTGGGTCACTCATTATGGTTACATTCTTGAGAAATCATATTTTTATCATGGTTGAGAACTTTACACTTATCTCATGTTGAATCTATTCAAAATGATTGGGAGTTGTAAGTACCTTCATGAAATATGTCAATGCAACTTATAAGATCCCAATTTCAAATCTTCGTCATTTACTTTTTTAGCCATGATAGTGATATTTCAAGATGCCATTTCCTTGTGGGTTGTAACTTGTCAATCTATTAGATCCACACTCTTGAACACTCCTTGAACCCAAAAATTAGTTTATTCATAATCAAAAAAAGATAAGCATGTTTGAGTCATATTGGTAGATCTTCTATTTTGATCCCTCTTACTCATGAGCTTGCTGAATTTATTTTTTTTGGATTATATGTCTCCTTTTTTTTAATGGAAAACCTATCTAGTGGAGAGAAAAACTACACACTATTATTTTCCATTTCGTTTTCTCTACACTCTATGCAACATGTGTAAGCTTGAGGAAGTGGAATTTATAGTATCTCTACTTGGAAGACTCTTGAGAGATTGAGACTATCAATTCCATGGACTTGCCCATGATGCTCATCTTATTACCAATTAGAAATCTGATCTTACTCACTTTATTCAATTTCGATTCCTAATTTTCACTTGGGTTGGGGAAGTCAATCCATCTAGGTCCTGAACTAAGAACATTCACATCTTTCCAAAGTGTCTTAATTGCTATAATTTCATGATGATTTCATATTTCCTCTCACAAGGATGAATATGATCATGTTAATGTTTCACGTCATTGTCGTCAATAATCAGAGGAAACACATACCTTGAGATGCAATGTTGACAATCTTTGAATCAGATTTTTATGACTGAAGTTTGTTGATGGATTGCCATATTTAAAATATAAATTCAATTGGAGTCTAATGGTCCTTTTTGTTTAATTTGATTGAATCTGATTTCATGAAAAAGACATTGTGTCCAAAGATCCAAATCTCACAACAATCATGACACTAAAGTATTTTGATGAAAGGAATTTTGAGGGAAATCACATAGGGCTCATATCTCAGGAAGAATGATGTGATATTTGATTGAATGGACAACTAATTAATACTTGATGACTACACTGGCCTTTACACATAGTTTTATGACAACCAATTTAGTTTAAGTTCACTTTATCTTAGCATGTATGTCATGGAATTAGTTTTAATTCAAGTTTTTACTTTTCAATTTAGATTAATTTCATTTCAGTAAGTTAGTCATTTAAGAGGAGGATTTCTTCCTAAATTGCCTAAGAGATGATCACAACATTCTCTTTAGTATGCAAGTCGGGAAAATAGGTTGTGCAACTAGTAGCTTTGAATATTTTCTCTTGAAATGAAGGCAACCTAGGGAAGTGTTAATATAAACTCGGCTCATCAGATTCCTTTGCAATATTTTTAGTCAACCAAGATTGTCACCAACTCAATAGTTGATTAGAAATATATTCTCATTCATTTTTTATCATATTGTTCTTTGATCTCTTTTGATAACCCCCATAACTATAATATCTCTTTTTATTATCAGAATGAATCTTTGGTATTAATGATTATCTTTTATGGAAAAGAGAAAATGGTGTTTTGGTGTGAAATGTAATTTATTTGATTTGAAAATTCAACATTTTCAAAATTGCAAAGAAATTGTTGATGCAATGAAATCTTAAGAGCTTATGGGTTTGTGGAATGTTTCATGTGATGCAATTTTCAAAAGATCTTTTTTTACTAAATTTAACCATTAACCCATTTCGCTAGTTTCTCAGAAGCTTGTTTTGTTGGAATGAATCAAAGAACTTGTATGTAACAATTGAATTAGAGAATTGTGTTGCAAATCTTTCCACTAAATCATCAATTCTTGTACTTTGGTTTGTTTTCATTTCAGATCAAAAACTCAGGGAATCGTTTCATTGCGCTTAATGTTGAATGAGTAACATTTCTTGAATGATTTTTTTCCCTTGGCTGGATTTTCGAACTTTCATTGAAAACATTTTCATTGTTGTTGAAACAAATTTGTTGCTTGTTGTTGGGTTTTGTTCTTATCTTTCTCAACCAGTTTTCATTCTTCCTTGATGACTGACATTCTAGATTCAGATTTCTTTTAGTTTAGTTTTATTTTCATGAATTCACTTCTTATTTCAGTTTTTCTTTCTATTTATATAATTTCCTTCCATCTTTTGATTTGACTGTTGGTATTTCCCTTAGTCAATTTGACTTTTAGTCTGCCTTGAGGATTTCCCTTTAAATTTTGGTGAAGGGGTTGGTCAATTCTGGTCACATACTGAAGATTTTTCTTACAAGTCATGAGGTGCATGGGCTGATCTATCTGAATGAACACTTATGAATTTCTCGTTTGTAGGTATGGATTGATATTTGTGGTGGAACACATGTGCATGTTGAGCATACCATGATAACCCATAATTATAAAAAAGTGTCTATCCACTCTTTTATTTGAGCTCCATCCACTTCACATTAATAAGATGGCAAATACTATGATAGTTTTTGGGGAGACCTATGGGTTAAACTAAATTGCATAACATCTACTTAGAAAATTAAAGCAACTCTCGTATCACCCTGCTTCCTTCACACCCTATGTGCATATGCATATCTATATATAAAATCTAAAAGGGTGAGCATTTTCTAAAATAAAAAGGAAGTTGAAAGTACTATTAATAGTGTCGAAAGTACGCCCGCAGGGGTGTTGACCGATTGGCATGTGTCGTCATGTAAATGGAAGGAATTGTGTAAAGGAGGTCTCAAGTTCGATTCTCACCCTGCTTATATGTGTTCCATGCTTGCGGGATGTGTGGCGCACCTAGGGGTATATGGTTAACAGACGGGTATCGACCACATGTCACGTGAGTACGAGAACCACGAGTTGTTGATTCCCCCAGCATTAAAAAAAAAATAGTGTTGGAAGTACAAGTAAACCTGTCAGGACTATAGATGTCTGATGGCAATGGAGCTATGCTTGTATGGTACCGAGGCAACTTCGTCAGGGCTATGGGTGCTCGCTAGAAGCGAAAAAATGCAGAGAAAAGAGAGATGAGGAACACACTTAGGTAGATGTGTGTTCGTTTTAAAAGTGAAAACCCATGGTTGAACCAAAGCTAATTTGAAGTGTGCATCCAGTAAAATAATTTATCTCATTGTTTGGCTCTATGAAAAAGGTGTGTTGGATTTCAAGTACTAGAAATGTTGGGTCATATCTGTTAGAATTTTGGCATCATTGTGGCACTCATGATTATTGGAAAATTGTCTGTTGTTTGCTAAACTTATCTTTAAAACTCATGTTTGAATCATGGGCCCTAGACTTCTATTGACAGAGATAACTAGTTCTTCTAGTGTGTCACCATTTGTTGTGGCCGCAACAACCCACTTTTAATTTTGTTTTTAAAAGTGAAAGGAAAGGGCCCCCCTACTAAAATCGCATTCCCATTACCTAATCATCTACTGCTTGAGCCTAATGTTATCTATTTTCCTACATTGAGGGAGTTGGCGGTTTTATCCTGATTGATGATTGTTTTTATGGAGGTTTATTATCTCTTTTGATCTTATGATTTCAAATGTCTTCATGATTCTTAGTTTACCTATGATGTTTCGCTGACATGCGTATGAGTGGTTGACACATTGTATTCCTACCTTATATAGTTTCCCAAGTGTTTAATGATTTTATATGAATGTAAGGTTTGATGATCTAGTACTTGTCTTGAATGAGTTTGATGTAGGTTGTTAATCATTTCCATGGATGGCTTATTCAAAGGTTTCTAGCATATGGTGCTTAACATATTCATTTTTATACTCTCATATATTGGACAACTCTTAACTTGATTCATAAGGTCACTAAGCCTTTGTATGTGTTGGAGATTAGATGCATGCAACTATCATGATAGTTATTTAATCCATATCTTAGATGATTTCCTTCGATAAATCTCTCATCTTCATGTTCTTAAAAATATAGACTTATTCATGAGTTCGCTTAAAGGCGAGGAAATATAATGTTTATGATATATTAGTGAATGTCCTTTTAATTACCTAACCGATTTCGTCTCCTTATATGGTTGCAGGAAAATGTTAGCACGATATTCTTTATTCACGATTGCTCTAGCTTTGAGAGGCATGCGGCGAAATCCTTTGATCTTATTCCCTTTTTAGCTTTCCCTTTTTTTATTAAATTTTCCCATATGTTCTTCTTTTATTTTCCCTAAATAAACCCCATAGTTGGATTCTTCTAGACAAGAGCTTTCCAATGACTATCACCATACTTAAATCCAAGTCTCAGATCAAAAGTTATGACTTCCCAAAATTTCCTAAGACAAAATTACTTTTTCCAACTCACTGCCACGTGGCTTCCATAAGGTTCTCTCTTGTCTGTTCCATCCAATTTGGCATTGATGCATTGTGTTGATGTGCCATCCACTACTTTCCTTGATTGTCGCCAGGATTTTTCCCGACTCTTGTTCCTAGCCTTTCGATCACATACTCCGACAACGACGTCAAAGATTCATCATCCCTAGAATTCACACTCTTCATTGTCAAATTCCTTCTCCATCAGAGTACATCTACTCCTAATATCACAACTCGGTCTGTCGACCCTCCCTCGATGAATGGTTGGGATTGCATTTAACTTGGTACGCAATTGATGACCTTCATTCGTTCTTGGAGTTGAAGAACTTACGGCTACAATACCCATAGTACAAAGATTTATGTTTGTTTCTCTAATTATCAAATGTTTCATCGTTGCCTCAGATCAAATCCTTCTCTTCTTCTTTCACACATCAATATTGTTTGCAACTGAATTCTTTGAAAAATTATGCAGGCTCTTTTGAAGCTAAGCCCCTTTTCCTTCCAAGCAACCAACACCAACGAGGTTACTACTTTGAGAAGTTTCACAAGATTAAACCTAGAGCATATTTCCAGAGAAAAACTCTCTCGATCCATCGATCTTTTCCCTGAGTGAACGGTCAGATATTTTTCATGTGACAATATTCGGGTTGCAACTATGGATGGTCAGAGTTAGCACTTTGAAAAGTCTCCTTCAGAATCTGAACGAATTTTGAATCGTGATCATTGATTGTCACTAAAGGGATGATCCATATATTCCATGTGCAAAACGAAGATATGGGGGAATATTCTTCGATACCCCTTGTCAATACCGTGAAACTCCACAAGACTTATGGACGACAAATAATCAACTCTGAATGCATGTCATCGCCCCTTTTTTGGGCTTTAACCTTCGACAAAGAAATCGAAGAAGGAATATTCTTTCATTATTTTCTTCGATCTCTTTTCACTAGTGCGTTGGAGCAGGTTGTGAAATGGATCCTCCAATGGATGATGTAGATTTCTCCAGATCCATTAAACGGATAGATCTCACTCTTGGAGTTAACACGTCGGGATGGGAAATGAACTAGATATAGGAAGAATCTGATGCAAGGCTATGAACGCACACTATACTATTTTCGGGGTCCGATGGACAATTGATTAGAACCATTGATCTGGCGGTATTTCTCTTTTGCAGGTTCAAGAATCAATAGTCTAGATTAACCCACGAGCTTGGTCAATGGCTTTGAGTGACAATGTTTAAACAACCATAACTTTTGCTACAGGCATCGGAATGAGGCCTGTGATACCTTGTTGGAAAGGTATCGGGAAGAGGAACGCAACAGTACATGTATCTATGCCAAAAAAATTTGACAGAATACATTAGAAAATGCAGATAACAGAAAACTACGGATTTGGGAGGAAGAATGGCCATACCAACTTCAAGCAATCATATCTGGGGCTACAAGTAACGAAATCAGAACCGAGATAGCTCGATAGAAATATGGAAGAGAGAATAACAAGATGGCATGGTAAATGTTGGCAGTTTGAAATAGAAAATCCTCTAAAAATAAATAACACAAATCATACCCGAATTTAATTAGAAAATGGGTGGTTTATGTTCAAACAGTGACATTTGACGCCACAGGAGTCGAAATTACATCTGCAAGAGAACGATGAAAGACTGATATGAAGGAGAATAATCTGGGATGATCTCAGTTAACAAATAAATGCCCAAAAACTATTCAAATAGGAGAAGAAGACAAAAGCTTAGAATCAAAAAAAAATTTTAATGAATAATCATCTGTAAATTACTTTAGGGAAACATAACCACCCATGAGTCCTTTCAGATTCTCTTTGTAATACCCACACCTTTCTTTTTTGAAATTTGAAATAAGAAACTGAAGGGAAAAAAAAATAAAGAGTCAGGAGAACTAAAGAGTCTATCTCTCTTGTCTTATAAAAAAGAACCCATAAGATAGACTTGAGGACTTTTTCCCTTTGTAACAAAAGATGGTACTGTTACTTCTGAGTGATAAAGAGTAGAAGACATTCTGAAGTCATAATTGTTTGCAAATGCTTGTAGGATTATTCTACACTTGTATTTGTGGTTTAATTTTTTGGGGTATTGATCATATGAACTGTTTATGTGCTTAGTATTCAAGATTCTTATGTTGTTGTGATTTCTTATGAGTGCAGGGATGATGTTATAGATTTCATTTTCAACTATTTGAGATGACATCTGCAATATTATTGTGTTAACATGTCTTGGTTGTCATGAACTATTTGTATTTCTCAAGATATCATCTTAAGTTGTGCCCATCTATTAGTTTTTCTCTTGGGATAAATTAGATTAGTTTCATTTAGTTAGATTAGTCTTTGAATTATTTAGAACTCTTTGGGAGGCAGTTCATTGTCTTTTCCCTTTATATTATTTTAATTCTAAGTGGTAGTGAGACCCATATACTCGCAGGAAATGATAATCCAAACAAGAGTAGGTCTGATTGGGACCTGCCATCGGGTGTCTTCCCTCATTTGCTTGACATGCCATTCAGACCCATCAACACAAGGCCTTGTATAAATAAAGGTCTTGTTCTTTTCATTTTCATCATAACTCACTTGAAAATTACATACTTGTTGGTTGAACTTTTCTCCCTACTTAGGAAAGGCACACTATCTCTCTCTTATGCCTTATGGATTGTATTACTTATCTATTGGAGGAATAAGCTAGGCACTATCTCTTGGATGCTTTGTTCTTGCTATTGTGATGGAATATTATTTGTAAGGAAGGGTTTATCTTGTTATTTCTTGGACTAGGTAAGGATTTCATGATTTTGTGTTGTTTCTTCTTGGTATCAAGGTTAATTTTGTAAACTCTTGGAGGAGTATAAAGGCATACACCCTCCACCAAGAATTATCATTTTATCATTGAATGAGTTATTTTGTTTGCAAAGGTTGTTAGGAGGAGTAAAAATACTTGCACCCTCCTAGATTCACCTTGCTAGTTTTGTTTGTTCTAAGGAGTAAAAGGGATTACACCCATAGAGAAGTAAAAAAACTAGCTCTTACACAACATACTACATTAACCTAATTGATAAGGCACTAATATAACTTGCATTGGATATATAAAATCATTGCATTGGTATACGTGATTTTTTTAGATATTGCACTTGTTCAAGTCAGAATCAATTATTCATAGTTTAGGCTTCTGTGTGCCCTAAGGGCATATAGTTTGGCCAAGTAATTCTCTTTGTTCTTACAAATTAATGCTACAACCATTAGGGCTGCTGCAAAATCACATTTTCATCATCTTTTTCTCTCAATATACCGCTGAAATTTACTTGTGAACCTAGATTATTGTTCTAATAATTATTGGATATCATTTGGACAGTTTACTTGTTGATTTATGTGGCTAGATATTTCTATTGTAGAAATTTTTTGCTACGGCCACTTGGCTATCATAATAAATTTCTGATAACACTTAATAAATATCCCTTGATGCCACCAAAGTCTTTCTCTAACCATTGGAAGTTTGACTAGTCATTGCTAGCTTTATTTCTGATATCTTGTACTAGATTTTGGATGGTCAAATTTGCAGCTATTGTTATCATTTATTGATTATATATGTGTTTCCATACTACTGCAATTTGGGACAGAAATACTTCTTGTTTGATTATATTTAGTTTAAGGCTTGTATATTTATCATTTGTCTTGTTCTGGGCAAGGCTAACACTGTTTTGCAGGTACACAACATTTGACAATCATTATCCATATACAAGACTCTTTCTCAAGCCTTACTCCTTCTACAATATTGATTTATAGGGGTGTACATTGATCATTCTCACACTTTCCATCTCAATCCCCCTAGGGTCACCAGGATTCCCCTCTTGTGGTGATTTCATCATCACTAAAGTGAGGGGATTTTCTATCTGAGGTGACAATGGGAAGGTACTCCCGTAATTGTCACACTTTTTTGGATTGGTTTAGGATTTTCCCAAGCTACATATTGTGCAATAAAATTTTGGCATCGTTGTTGGGGAGGATTTTGAATCCTCTTTCAAACCGTAATAAGACTTTGGAAAGATATGACTCCAAATCCTTTCCCCATAGCTTTCCTGATGACTCCAGTTGAGCGAAGCTCCCTTTACATTCTTGATGAGCCTTTCATAAACCTCATCTGGCGACTCCACCATCCCAGTGTTGTTGATTGCAGCTTCATGAGACATTCTCCAGGTCATTCTCTTATGGACTAAGTTGATACGATATGTGAGAGAGCCCATGTGATGGGTGTGTCATACTCCTCTGGACTAAGTTGAGATGATGTGTGGTCTCTTGTCATGCTCCTCTGGACTGAGTTGAGATGACTTGAGATGGTCTCCTGTCAGACTCATATGGACTTAGTTGAGTTGACTTGAGTTGGCTCTCCAGATGGTACTCCTATGGAATTAGTTGATTTGATCTGTTGAGAGCGATGTCCATGTGGCTAAGCACAGGTGAACGTTTCCCTAGTGGCTGAGCACTAGAGGATGTGAGAGATCCTTGCTATATTGTCTAAGAGTAAGATTTGGTGTAACCCTAATTTGTATTGTAAAGGGTACAAGTCGGCCCCACCATATAAAAGATAATTAATATTGTGTAAAGAATAATTATATTTCTGAGTTGTATAGGTCGTCCCTATTGTGCCAAAAGGCACATCATTTTGATGCGCTAGGTCATGTATAAATAAGAGTTGATCCCCATTGTGGATAACTCACTCTTCATTGTATCATTAACTCAACGCCTACTTGTAGGTTTGAAGTGTGCACATCTCTTAGGCACAATTTTTCTTGGTCGGAAGAGGCCCACATGAGCTTGACAGACTCTGTAGGAGGAATAGGGACATGCAGCTCCTCATGGTACAATCTGAGAGAGCAAGAGACAACAGATATTTTCGAGCTATGTTTCATCCATGAGCCACATCATTGATATTGAGCCTTCTTGTCATGGAGAAGCAGCAGGACAATAGGTTTGGCAAGATTCCATGACCAAAGAGTATCAGTCCATCATGAAGAATGATGTGTGGGATATTTTTCCGAGACTGGAAGGGAAGTCTTTAGTGACTTCCAAGTGGATCTATAAGATCAAACATCCAGTTGATGGAAGTGTCGATAAGTACAAAGAGAGATTTGTGGCTAGAGGATTCTCTTAGGTGGAGGGAATAAATTATGAGGAGACATTTGCTCCTATTTCCCAATACACTTCCATCCATATGATCATTTCCATAGATGCATCCATGGGTTGGAGACTACATCATATGGATGTAAAGACAACCTTTCTCAATGGATAAATTGAGGAATAAGTTTACATCAAGCATCCAGATGAATTTGTGATACATGAGAAGGAGTCTCATGTGTGTAGGTTGAAGAAAGCCATGTATGGACTAAAGCAGACACCTCGTGTGTGGTATGAGAATATTGATGGATACTTGATGAGTTTGAGATTCAACAAGAGTATTGTTGATCCCAAACTATACTATCACATTGTTGGTGACAAGTGCTTGATTTTGGTCATGTACGTTGATGACTTATTCCTCATTGATTCACAAAGTCTTATGGTGAATGCAAGTGTGCATTGACTTTTGAATTCAAGATGAAGGAACTTGGTATGATGCACTACTTCTTGGGACTAGAAGTATGGAATAGGACCGAAGATATTTTCCTGAGTCAAGGAAAATATACAATTGAGATATTGAAGAAATTTGGGATGATGGACTGCAAATCCATGCCTACACCGATGGTGATGAATCTGAAGAAAATGAACGAGGCTTCTACTGATTCAGGTGAGATTGATCCACATCCTTATAGACAACTGATTGGATCATTGATGTATCTGGTTAACACTAGACCTGATATATGTTATGCAGTGAGTGTACTCAGTCAATTTATGAGTTAGCCAAGACAAACACACTGGATAGCAGTGAAGCATGTGTTGAGATATCTAAGAGGCATAGTTGGTTATGTCCTGAGATATGCCTCTGGTGTAGACATGAGATTGCAGGGATATGTCGATGCAGATTGGGCAGGAAACGCAGTGGACTGGAAGAACACATCCAGTTGTTTTTTTAATTTGGGGTCTACCATAGTTTCTTGGTGCAGCAAGAAACAGACTTATGTGCCTTTGAGTACCTTAGAAGCAGAGTACATTACATTATGTGTGGTAGTCTGTGAAGCAGTGTGGCTTCGCAATCTCCTTGTAGACTTATATGGACATGAGATAGATTCCATCGGTATCCATTGCAATATCCAGATTTGTGTGAAGCTCTTCGAGAATCATGTGTTTCATGATAAATCGAAACACATTGAGATCAAATACTATTATATTAGATATATGGTGTAGAGGAAAGTAGTACCTATGCAGTCCTTTCTACACACGAGCAAGTTGCATATGTCTTGACCAAACCGCTTGCCAGGACAAATTTCGAGTACTTTGGTGACAGACTTGGCCTGGTGGAGACTACCTCCCTAGTTGAGAGGGAGTGTTGTTGATTGCAGCTTCATGAGACATTCTCTGGGTCATTCTCCTCTAGACTGAGTTGAGACGATATGTGAGAGAGCCCATGTGATGGGTGTGTCATACTCCTCTGGACTGAATTGAGATGATGTGTGGTCTCTTGTCGTGCTCCTCTAGACTGAGTTGAGACGAATTGATATGGTTTCATGTCAGACTACTATGGACTTATTTGATTCGACTTGAGATGGCTCTCTAGATGGTACTCCCATGGACTTAGTTGAGTCGACTTGAGATGCCTATCCAGATGGTACTCCTATGGACTTAGTTGAGTTGATATTTTGAGAGTGACACCCTTGTGGTTGAGCACATGTGGACATGTCCCCAGTGGCTGAGCACTAGAGAATGTGAGAGATCCTTGCTATATTTTCTAAGAGTAAGATTTTTTGTAACCCTAATTTGTATTACAATGGGTACAAGTCGACCCCACCATGTAACATATAATTAATATTATGTAAAGATTAATTGCATTTCTAAGTTGTACAGGTCGGCCTTATTGTGCCAACAGACACATCCTTTTGATGTGCTAGGCATGTATAAATAAGAGTTGATCCCCATTTTGGATAACTCACTCTTCATTGTATCATTAACTCAACACCTACTTTTAGGGATGAAGTGTACACTTCTCTTAGGCACAAATTTTCTTGGTCATAGAAGCACCCTTTTGTGTGCTCTAGGGTTTGTGGTGTGAGGGGGATATTCTCTTGACTCTATAGCAAAGGATTGTTGGGTTTTTACCTTGATTGAGAATGGTTTTCCCAGGATAACTTCTTGTGTCCTTGTGCATGGTTATTCTTCTTGTGATCTTGGTTACTGCAACTATTGTATATTGTATTGTTGCATTGTTTATGGTTCAAGTACATGCTAAATTGAAATAAACTACATGTGCATGAGCCAAGTATTAAAATTCAACACCCAGAACCCATCAATGTTTCCCACGAGAATATTCAAACCTTCTAAGGGTTATCGAAGAAGGCCTCCTCATAAATCCCACGTTGTCAAAACCTTGTTCCAAGGTTGTCTTCCCCTCAACACAATGGCTCAAACTTCATCTAGTGACCTTTTCAAAACATTGAACTTAGCCACCTTTGTTGGATATCCTAATGCTATGCCCAAAGAGATCATAAATGGTTGCCAAAATTCATTAGAAATGATGTGGTGACACCAGAAGACCACATATACGCAATAGGTGTGGCCTTATTGAATGAAGGTGTGTAACATGTAGGCGTTGTGATGAGGTTATTGGCCATGTCTCTTACTGAAGATGCCCAAAGGTGGCTCAAAGGAATACCCGATGATCATTTGGCATCCTATGATGACTTCGCCAAGTTGCTAAAAAATAGATGGTCAACAAAAAAGGACAGTGGAATGCTATTAGCTCAGTTCAATCAAATCAAGAAAAAGGAAAATGAAACAGTGAAGGAGTTTGATACTAGATTTTATAAATTGTATAATCAGATCTCGAATGATCTACGTCCACCAACAACAGTTGTTCTTGTTCTCTACATGAATGATTTTGAAGGAAAATTTGGTTTCATCCTAAAGGATAACACGTCAGATGATTTGGAAAGGGACAAAGAGTATAGTGCACAAATAGAGGAAAATCATATCAACTCAAAGATTGAGCCATTTCAGTTTCCCCATGCCAAGGTAGAAGAAAATAAAAAGACTACAACAAACATTGCACCATACCCAATCACTCTCCCAGCTCATAATTTTGATTACTCGGTTTTTCCAAAGTCGGAATCAGGTTATGACCAGGTTGAAAACTTTGGGAAGAAGCTAGTATTCTCCAAGACCTCAAGTTTTCAGATAACCAAATGCAGGTTGGAAGATGAGGCCTCAATGGGAGACAAAAATTCCTGAAATATTGAATCCAGTTGGAATGGTCAATACACAAGAATTTCCATGGTGCTTTCCTTGTAATGAAGCACATTTGAATATGAGTGTCCAATATAGATAGAGGAAGAGGGTTCGGGTTCTGCATGTTAGAAAAACAAGACCGTAGAGAAATAAAATAAAATAAATGTGGAAATAAAACATAGAAGATACACAATGCAATAGAGACACATATATACATGGTTCACCCAATGTCGGCTACATCCACCAGAGAAATTTTCAAATCTTTCCTTTATTATTATCCAACAAATGAAGGGATTCAACCTACAACACATCCGCTATAACTTCCTCTTCTTTCTCTCATAGTATCCTCTCTCGGTGTTATCACACTAAATTGCCTTGGGTCTTTTTAGTTTGTTTTCAATCCTTTTTAAGCCTTAGTTTTTAATTTTTTTATTTTAAGGTCTCATCCCTTTAAAATCTATGATTGGTAGGACCCCTTGGAT